>NIVC01000467.1:335000-426231 GCA_002269645.1 Macrostomum lignano
AAGGAAAGAAGAGGAGAGAGGAAAGAAGAAGAGAGAAGAGAGGAGCAAAGAGGAGAGAGGAGGAGAGAAGAGGAAGAGGAAAAAAGAGAAGAGAGAGAGGAGAGAGAAAAGAAGAGTGGAAAGGAGAGAGAGAGAGAGAGAGAGAGAGAGAGAGAGAGAGAGAGAGAGATAGAGAGAGAGAGAGAGAGAGAGAGAGAGAGAGAGAGAGAGAGAGGAGAGAGGAGAGGAGAGAGAAAAGAGGAGAGAGAAAAGAGGAGAGAGAAAAGAGGAGAGAGGAGTCGAGGAGAGAGGAGAAAGATGAGAGAGAGGAGGATTGGAGAGGAGAGAGAGGAGAGAGAGGAGAGGAGAGGGGATGAGTCGAGGAGAGAAGAGAGAGAGGAGAGGAGAGGGGATGAGTCGAGGAGAGAAGAGAGAGAGGAGAGGAGAGGGGATGAGTCGAGGAGAGAAGAGAGAGAGGAGAGGAGAGGGGATGAGTCGAGGAGAGAAGAGAGAGAGGAGAGGAGAGGGGATGAGTCGAGGAGAGGAGAGGGGATGAGTCGAGGAGAGAAGAGAGAGAGGAGAGGAGAGGGGATGAGTCGAGGAGAGAAGAGAGAGATGAGAGGAGAGGGGATGAGTCGAGGAGAGAAGAGAGAGATGAGAGGAGAGGGGATGAGTCGAGGAGAGAAGAGAGAGATGAGAGGAGAGGGGATGAGTCGAGGAGAGAAGAGAGAGAGGAGAGGAGAGGGGATGAGTCGAGGAGAGAAGAGAGAGAGGAGAGGAGAGGGGATGAGTCGAGGAGAGAAGAGAGAGAGGAGAGGAGAGGGGATGAGTCGAGGAGAGAAGAGAGAGAGGAGAGGAGAGGGGATGAGTCGAGGAGAGAAGAGAGAGATGAGAGGAGAGGGATGAGTCGAGGAGAGAAGAGAGAGATGAGAGGAGAGGGGATGAGTCGAGGAGAGAAGAGAGAGATGAGAGGAGAGGGGATGAGTCGAGGAGAGAAGAGAGAGAGGAGAGGAGAGGGGATGAGTCGAGGAGAGAAGAGAGAGAGGAGAGGAGAGGGGATGAGTCGAGGAGAGAAGAGAGAGAGGAGAGGAGAGGGGATGAGTCGAGGAGAGAAGAGAGAGAGGAGAGGAGAGGGGATGAGTCGAGGAGAGAAGAGAGAGAGGAGAGGAGAGGGGATGAGTCGAGGAGAGAAGAGAGAGAGGAGAGGAGAGGGGATGAGTCGAGGAGAGAAGAGAGAGAGGAGAGGAGAGGGGATGAGTCGAGGAGAGAAGAGAGAGATGAGAGGAGAGGGGATGAGTCGAGGAGAGAAGAGAGAGATGAGAGGAGAGGGGATGAGTCGAGGAGAGAAGAGAGAGATGAGAGGAGAGGGGATGAGTCGAGGAGAGAAGAGAGAGAGGAGAGGAGAGGGGATGAGTCGAGGAGAGAAGAGAGAGAGGAGAGGAGAGGGGATGAGTCGAGGAGAGAAGAGAGAGAGGAGAGGAGAGGGGATGAGTCGAGGAGAGAAGAGAGAGAGGAGAGGAGAGGGGATGAGTCGAGGAGAGAAGAGAGAGAGGAGAGGAGAGGGTACCTCTGATTCAGATGCACACAAGTAAAACAGACCAAAAAACGCTCACCAACAGATTATAAGGCTTCTTAGCCAGTACAAGCTTATCCAAGAGCTTAGCGGTGTGATAATAGTGCACATTCTCATCAATACTACCGTGCACAACAAGTAAGCGATTGGCTTCGCCAGGAAATCCGCTAGCTTTATTGGCTCCGATAACGCTTGACGCTTCGTAGCAACCGCCGGGTCCGTCCGGCAGGCCCATGTAGCGCTCAGTGTAGGCGGTGTCGTACAGCTCCCACTCGGTAACCGGGGCTCCGGCCACGCCTAGCCTATAGATATTGTTAAAGTCTCGCATGCCAATCAGGGTCAGGTAGCCGCCGTAGCTCCAACCGAACAGGCCAACTCGATTTAAATCGATGCAGCCGAATTTTTTGGCGGCAAACTCCAAACCGGCCACTTGATCTGGCAACTCTAAGCTGCCCAATTTGTGCCGGATTTCGGCGGCAAATTCGCGGCCGCGATTCTCCGAGCCGCGATTGTCTACTATGAGTACGCAGAAGCCAAAATAGCAGGCTTTTGTGACGCGATGGAAGCTGAAACTGTTTTAAAAGACAGTTAGGCATGCACAAGCTACTATTAGTAGTTTTAACGTGTAGGGCAATTAATAATTGTGATTTATATTAAAAAAACGCGAAACAAAAAACTGCCCGTTTGAATGACCTTTAAATGTACACTCATTTCTATTCACGTAGACCCCAATTAAATCAGGCCAATCAAATGTACACTCATTTCTATTCACGTAGACCCCAATTAAATCAGACCAATCAAGTGTACACTCATTTCTATTCTCGTAGACCCCAATTAAATCAGGCCAATCAAATGTACACTCATTTCTATTCACGTAGACCCCAATTAAATCAGACCAATCAAATGTACACTCATTTCTATTCTCGTAGACCCCAATTAAATCAGGCCAATCAAATGTACGCTCATTTCTATTCACGTAGACCCCAATTAAATCAGGCCAATCAAATGTACAATCATTTCTATTCACGTAGACCCCAATTAAATCAGACCAATCAAATGTACACTTATTTCTATTCACGTAGACCCCAATTAAATCAGACCAATCAAATGTACACTGATAAGCAAATAAAGCAATAAAAAACTCTCACCCAACAAAGGCGTTTGTAACCAATTGAACATGCGGCCCTCCATAAATGTACTGCAGCGTTGGATATTGCCTACCAGGAACACAGTTAAACGGCTTGAATAGCAAGCCGTACAGGGTCTGACCGCCGGGTCCAGTGAATTGAAAATACTCCGGTTGTAAAAAGAAATTATCGCAGCCAATAGCTTTAGTCAGGAGGCTTATTGCTGGTAGGTTGGCAGTTTTAAGGCTGCACAGTCGAGCTTCTGGCGAATGCTGCGAACAGTGCACAGTTAGCAGGGCTACACCTTGCTCAGGAAAGGCTAAGCCTGAACAGGTTTTCGGCAAACCGGCAGAATTAGATGAGCTACTACTACTATTGAAGACATTGTGAGCAGTAGTTAGGATCTCAATGCGACTGGAGCTCTCGTGATTAGCCAAATAGTTAACTCGGCAAAGTTGAACGCATCTAAATATGGCAATTTTGATGAATTGTTAAATAGGGCCTAATTAAAATTTCAGCATAAATTTTACTAGGTACTAACCGCGACCGATTCTGCTTAACTCTTGCTTACGTAATAAATTCTCTTTTCTCTCATATCATCAGTCAGACTGTCCAAATCCTAACCTAAACCATCAGATCATAATCGAAGCATCAACCTCTTAGGGTGCCGTAGCCCGATGGTCCAGCGCAGAGCTCTGACGTGCCAGCGGCCCAGGCTCGATTCCAAGTGCAGTCAGATTAATTTGCGGCTAAATCGGAATATCGGCCTGGCTCTGCTCGTGTAATTAACATTCAGCTTGAGGGCCAACCCCCCAAGGCACAGTGAAGTGTACATGCCTAACGATAAATAAATTTAGGGCCGCTGTACACTCCTGTGTGAGTGTGAGCCTGCTCAGGGGAGTCGGCGGAATGGACCCCTGTCTCGAATAAAAAAAGCATCAACCCTTACTCTAACCTAAATCCTAATCTAAATCGTTGACAGCCGGCTAAAGCAGAATAACAAAAGCAGCATAAACATCAAAGTAGTATCAAATAAGAATTCCAAGCACCTAGGATCAACGCGGGTACTATTAAAGTACAGCCATCCGTTAGCCACATCAACAGACAGGTGATCTGGTTGCACCTGCCAATCGCCAAACGTTAATTGTCGCCTAACAACTTTAGCCTGCGAATCGCCGGGCAACCAACAGCAGGTCACGTGATACAGGTGCCGGTATCCGGTGTCTTCGCTAGCCCAGATCAGCTCAACTCGTCGATCGGTAACTAGCAGGGGTCGGATCAACTCGTGCACCTCAATCCAACGATCCGACGGTGCAGACTCTTCTAGTAGGCAAATAGACAACCCGCTGTCAGGATAGTAAGCCAACAGACGAAGTAGATCCTGTCTACGATTCATCGATTGAGCTAGCAACGCTTCGCCGCTTTGAGTCCAATCGATTCTAACCAGATACTCGTCCAGCTGAAGCTGATCGACAGGTCGATTAGTGCAAACTAAAGTACCTGCGTCAGCGCATCGGCTAACGCTGACGTTAACAAGACTCGATACGGCATTCGGGGTGCCGGCTCTAGGATACGAGAAACTGTCTGTCTCCAGGCCGCCTTTCAATGGGTCGACAATTTTAATCGATTGAACGCTTGATTCATCCACAACTTCAATAATCAAATCTTGGCTAGTAGGATTTGCTTCATCACCGACTGGTCGCCACCAGAAACCGTGGAATCGATCGAATTCTTCTTGAACTGCGAATGGCGGCAAACCGGCCGAGATTGTCTTCGTCTCGGCTGGCAGGGTGTACACCTGCGGCGCATGCGCATGGCGAATGGTTGGCGATGTACTTTTAATGATGTGTACTTTCAGTTTCATTCAATATGTATTCACGTTACATCGGCTCATTTTTATTCTCTGTCCTGTCATTACCTTTCTTTAATCCCCTACCACCCTATATTTCTAATTCCCTACCTGTCTAGATCTCTAATCCTCTACTTGACTTCTAGATCTCTAATCCCCTACATGTCTAGATCTCTAATCCCCTACATGTCTAGATCTCCAATCCCCTACCTGTCTAGATCTCCAATCCCCTACCTGTCTAGATCTCCAATCCCCTACCTGTCTAGATCTCCAATCCCCTACCTGTCTAGATCTCCAATCCCCTACCTGTCTAGATCTCCAATCCCCTACCTGTCTAGATCTCTAATACCCTACATGTCTAGATCTCTAATCTCATAGGCTGCCTGTCAAGTCTCTAATACCCTACCTGTCTAGATCTCTAATCCCCTACCTGTCTAGATCTCTAATCCCCTACCTGTCTAGATCTCTAATCCCCTACCTGTCTAGATCTCTAATCCCCTACCTGTCTAGATCTCTAATCCCCTACCTGTCTAGATCTCCAATCCCCTACATGTCTAGATCTCTAATACCCTACATGTCTAGATCTCTAATACCCTACATGTCTAGATCTCTAATACCCTACATGTCTAGATCTCTAATACCCTACATGTCTAGATCTCTAATACCCTACATGTCTAGATCTCTAATACCCTACATGTCTAGATCTCTAATACCCTACATGTCTAGATCTCTAATACCCTACATGTCTAGATCTCTAATACCCTACATGTCTAGATCTCTAATACCCTACATGTCTAGATCTCTAATACCCTACATGTCTAGATCTCTAATACCCTACATGTCTAGATCTCTAATACCTTACATGTCTAGATCTCTAATACCCTACATGTCTAGATCTCTAATACCCTACATGTTTAGATCTCTAATACCCTACATGTCTAGATCTCTAATACCCTACATGTTTAGATCTCTAATACCCTACATGTCTAGATCTCTAATACCCTACATGTCTAGATCTCTAATACCCTACATGTCTAGATCTCTAATCTCATAGGCTGCCTGTCAAGATCTCTAATAACCTGCCTGTCTAGATCTTTAATCCCCTACCCGCATACCCATATCACCCTTTAACACACAATCAATAAAAAACTGAATTCGAAACTCACAGCAAGAATCTGTTTGCTATCGAAACAGATGCAATAAACAGTTCGCTCAGCAGCATAAGCCGCTATCCTGGGATCGCTTGGACACAACGCCAAATTCAATGGCGTATGCGGCGCCTCAATACCTTTAGGCTCAAAATCTCCAGCACTATTGAACACAGACGGATTGTCAACTAAATGACAGACAAAATTTTGATAAGCAAACACGATAGTGCCGCTATTTGGATCCAGGTCGTAATCGACAATACCAGTAGAGAACGATCGTTTCCGTTCTTGCAGCAGCTCTTCTTCACGGGACAGGCCTCTATTAGCCGAAGAGGATAATAATTGGCTTTTAATAGTTAGCAGATTAACCAACTGTTTGTGCCGATTAGTGGCCGGATCGGAACAAGAGTCCGGATCCACATCGACGTACCACAACGTCTGGCCAAGGAAGTTATTAGCTACTAAATAGTAGAATCGAACCAACGGCCTACCAGTAGTTGGGTCGGTGTAGTTACGAGCTCTTGGCTTAGCAACGCTTCGCCAAGCGTATTGGCTGAGTTTGGCTCGCATTGCGCTCAACAGGCGGCCAATCTGGTGAGTAGTATGTGAGAATAGTACTGTTGGGATACTGAAGATGTTTTGCAACTCCACTCCGAGTAATCATGGAATCACGTGATCTATTTTATAATTCTAGAACTTTCTTTTGCATTCTATCCATCTGTACATTTAAACAGTAAAATCTGTTACTGAAATGTACATGGCAGATTTAGGCTGGAACAACCGAGGAAGGTACTCGTCATAAAAATTTGGTGGCGGGGCAGGGGTAGGAGTTCTGTGTGGAGTTTGGGGGTTTAAGCTGGGGGTAGAAGCCAATAAATGAGACTTGTCATAAAAAATAAATTAAAATGCTTCAATTTACCTTACTACTGAACTGAAAGTAGCTTGCACGCAAATGTGCTGCGTGGCCATCTAGTTATTCTAGCTAATCTAGCATCTGTGATTAAGACTAAATCACGATTTTACCATAGACAGTAGAACAACAAATACAATCTACTGCTGTCCAATAAAAATCAGTAGTCTATTAAGCACATACAAAATAGACACAGATAATAAATTAAAACTATAAGCCAACCTGTTCAAATCCGAATCGTCCATCTGGTTGCAGTTGCTCTTCCTGTTTGAGCAGATTGGCCCATTGTGTGGTCCAATCTACGGATGCAGCGGCTGCTGCTGGGCCGAACGACGGCCCACTACTAACTGGTGTCTCAGGTATCAATCCACTAATAGGCTGCGACATGCTACTACTAGTACTAGAAGTAGTATTAGTAGTAGAGTCTGACATAGCCTTCTTTAGGTTTCTTTGAAAAAATCGATAGGAAAAGCGTAAAAACCTGAAATGGCCAACAGGAGTGTTTTTAATTAAAATACGTCCTACATCTGGCTTATGCTTGATTCTAAGCTTCGAGCTAACCGCGAGAATCTGTGATTAACTTTAGTTAGGTTACTAGCAATCTTCGCCCCCCGTTGGGGGACATCTGTATAGAATCTCTGTTCTCTACAAGTAATAAGAAGATAGCCAAATAAAGCTTTCACAAAGAAAACAAACAAACTACTCAAATGAAGTGCAATGCAAAAAAAATCATCCCAAGACAGCAAGCATCCCCCAGATAGCAAGCATCCCCCAGATTGCAAGCATCAACCAAATAGCAAGCATCCCCCAGATAGCAAGCATCCCCAGATAGCAAGCATCCCCCAGATAGCAAGCATCCCCCAGATAGCAAGCATCCCCCAGATAGCAAGCACCCCCTAGATAGCAAGAATCCCCCAGATAGATAGCATCCCCAAATAGCAAGCATCCACCAGACAATAAGTAGCTAGTGCGACAATTTCCTTAGCATTATAGTGGCTCCTTTAAAATTCACTCACTTTTACATTTTGAATTGTGTATCTTTTATGTTTGACATAGTGGCTCTTTTATGTTTGAAATGAAGTCACTTATATGTTTGACATGGTGAATCTTTTAAATGTTTTACAGGTTGGCTCTTTAATTTTCAACATGGTGGCTCTTTTATGTTCTACATGGTGGCTCTTTTATATCAGACATGGTGGCTCTTTTATGTTCTACATGGTGGTTCTTTTATGTTCGACATGGTGGCTCCTTTATGTTCAACATGGTGGCTCCTTTATGTTCGACATGGTGGCTCTTTAATGTTTGACATGGTGGCTTTTTAATGTTTGACATAGTGGCTCTTTAATATTCAACAAAGTGGCTCTTTAATGTTTGACATAATGACTCTTTAATGTTCAAAATGGTGGCTCTTTAATGTTTGACATGGTGGCTCGTTAATGTTCGACATGGTGGCTCTTTAACGTTCGACATGGTGGCTCTTTAATGTTCGACATGGTGGCTCTTTAATGTTTGACATGGTAGCTCTTTAATGTTCGACATTGTGGCTCTTTAATGTTCGAAATGGTTGTTTTTATGTTTTACATTGTGGCTCTTTAATGCTCAACATTGTGGCTCTTTTATATTTAAAATAAAGTCTCTTACTCTTATATGTTTGACATGGTGGCTTTTTAATGTTTGACATGGTGGCTCTTTTATGTTTGAAATGAAGTCACTTATATGTTTGACATGGTGAATCTTTTAAATGTTTTACAGGTTGGCTCTTTAATTTTCAACATGGTGGCTCTTTTATGTTCGAAATGGTGGCTCTTTTATATCAGACATGGTGGCTCTTTTATGTTCTACATGGTGGTTCTTTTATGTTCGACATGGTGGCTCCTTTATGTTCAACATGGTGGCTCCTTTATGTTCGACATGGTGGCTCTTTAATGTTTGACATGGTGGCTTTTTAATGTTTGACATAGTGGCTCTTTAATATTCAACAAAGTGGCTCTTTAATGTTTGACATAATGACTCTTTAATGTTCAAAATGGTGGCTCTTTAATGTTTGACATGGTGGCTCGTTAATGTTCAACATGGTGGCTCTTTAACGTTCGACATGGTGGCTCTTTAATGTTCGACATGGTGGCTCTTTAATGTTTGACATGGTAGCTCTTTAATGTTCGACATTGTGGCTCTTTAATGTTCGAAATGGTTGTTTTTATGTTTTACATTGTGGCTCTTTAATGCTCAACATTGTGGCTCTTTTATATTTAAAATAAAGTCTCTTACTCTTATATGTTTGACATGGTGACTCTTTAATGTTCAAAATTGTGGCTCTTTAATGTTTGACATGGTGGCTCTTTTATGTTTGAAATGAAGTCACTTATATGTTTGACATGGTGAATCTTTTAAATGTTTTACAGGTTGGCTCTTTAATTTTCAACATGGTGGCTCTTTTATGTTCGAAATGGTGGCTCTTTTATATCAGACATGGTGGCTCTTTTATGTTCTACATGGTGGTTCTTTTATGTTCAACATGGTGGCTCCTTTATGTTCAACATGGTGGCTCCTTTATGTTCGACATGGTGGCTCTTTAATGTTTGACATGGTGGCTTTTTAATGTTTGACATAGTGGCTCTTTAATATTCAACAAAGTGGCTCTTTAATGTTTGACATAATGACTCTTTAATGTTCAAAATGGTGGCTCTTTAATGTTTGACATGGTGGCTCGCTAATGTTTGACATGGTGGCTCTTTAACGTTCGACATGGTGGCTCTTTAATGTTCGACATGGTGGCTCTTTAATGTTTGACATGGTAGCTCTTTAATGTTCGAAATGGTTGTTTTTTTGTTTTACATTGTGGCTCTTTAATGCTCAACATTGTGGCTCTTTTATATTTAAAATAAAGTCTCTTACTCTTATATGTTTGACATGGTGACTCTTTAATGTTCAAAATTGTGGCTCTTTAATGTTTGACATGGTGGCTCTTTAATGTTCAACATAGTGGCTCTTTAATGTTCGACACGATGGCACTTTAATGTTTGACATGGTGGCTCTTTAATGTTTGACATGGTAGCTCTTTAATGTTCGACACGATGGCACTTTAAAGTTTGACATGGTGGTTCTTTAATGTTTGATATGGTAGCTCTTTAATGTTCGACATGGTGGCTCTTTAATGGTCGAAATGTTTTTTTTGTTTTATAGTGGCTCTTTAATGTTCAACATGGTAGCTAGCTCTTTTTGTTTGAAATAAAGTCTCTTATATGTTTGACATGGTGGCTCTTTAATGTTCAGCATGATGGCTCTTTAATGTTCAACATGAAGTCACGTATATGTTTGATATAGAGTCACATATATGTTTTACATAGTGGCTCTTTTATGTTTGACATGGTGGCTCTTTTATGTTTGAAATGGTGGCTCTTTAATGTTTGACATGGTGGCTCTTTTCTGCTTGACATGATGGTTCTTTTATGTTTGAAATGGTAGCTCTTTAATGTTTGATATAGTGGCTCTTTTATGTTTGAAATGGTGGCTCTTTAATGTTTGACATGGTGGCTCTTTAATGTCAACATAGTGGCTCCTTTATGTTCAACATGAATGGCTCTTTTATATTAGACATGGTGGCCCTTTAATGTTTGACATGGTGGCTCTTTTCTGGTTGACATGATGGTTCTTTTATGTTTGAAATGGTAGCTCTTTAATGTTTGATATAGTGGCTCTTTAATGTTTGACATGGTGGCTCTATTATGTTTACATGGTAACTCTTTAATTTTTGACATTGTGGCCCTTTAATGTTCGAAATGGTGGCTCTTTAATGTTTGACATGGTAGCTCTTTAATGTTCGACATGGTGGCTCTAATGTTGGACATTGTGGCTCTTTTATGTTTGACATGGTGGCTCTTTGATGTTTGACATGGTGGCTCTTTAATGTTCGACATGGAGGCACGTATATGCTTGGCATGATGGCCCTTTTATGTTTAGCATTTTGTGTTTTTAGGGTGTTTTAACAAAAAAATTATTTTGCTCTACTAAGATTCGAACCCAGGTCACTACATTAGCAGTCCAGTCTACTCGCATCTAGGCTATCTCTTTTTAATTTGAGAACATGAATTGTGGCCCTTATAATTCAATTCTTACAGCAAGTCAATTGGAGTAAAAAGTTATGACATAATCAATTTCTCAGTCAGCCAGTATCAGTCCCAATTTAAGTTAGCAATATTGGTTACGCAATTTCTATCAAGTCGTGTGTGCATTTCTTTGACACTGTTTTCAACTTTTTGTGATGCAATCTTTATCACAATCGGAATTCAGTCAGTCAGTTTTTTCTCTAGCATTCTTACAATGCATTTCAAGTCAAAAATTTGGCTTGACCTTTGCAAAAAAGCATGTTTTTCGAATATTTAATCCCTTTAAAATTGAGCAATTTCTTAGCCAAGATGCATGTACCGTCCCAGAAAAATTTCTGATCAAATGGTGCAAGTTTGAAGAAAATCGGTTAAGCCGTTTTTTCTGAAATCTATCTCACAGAGACACACATTTCATTTTTAGTATATAGGACTAGCAATCTTCGCCCCCCGATGGGGGACATCTGGATAGAATCCTTGTTCTTTAAAAATAACAAATAGACAGCGAAATAAAGCCTTTAAAAAACAACAACAGACATTCCCTCTTAAAAACAAAACATCCCAAGACGGCAAGCATCCTCAGACAGCATTCAAGCATCGATCCCCAAATAGCAAGCATCCCCCAGACTGCAAGCATCCCCCAGGTAGCAAGCATCCCCCCGATAGCAAGCATCCCCCCCATAGCAAGCAACCCCAGATAGCAAGCATCCCCAGATAGCAAGCAACCCCAGATAGCAAGCATCCCCAGATAGCAAGCATTCCCCCAGACCCCAGATAGTAAGCATCCCCCAGATAGCAAGCATCCCGCAGATAGCAAGAATCCCCCAGATAGCAAGCATCCCCAAATAGCAAGGATTTCCCCAGACCCCAGATAGTAAGCATCCCCAGATAGCAAGCATTCCCCCAGACCCCAGATAGTAAGCATCCCCCAGATAGCAAGCATCCCGCAGATAGCAAGCATCCCACAGATAGCAAGCATCCCCCCCCCATAGCAAGCAACCCCAGATAGCAAGCATCCTCAGATAGCAAGCAACCCCAGATAGCAAGCATCCCCAGATAGCAAGCATTCCCCCAGACCCCAGATAGTAAGCATCCCCCAGATAGCAAGCATCCCGCAGATAGCAAGCATCCCCCAGATAGCAAGCATCCCCAGATAGCAAGCATTCCCCCAGACCCCAGATAGCAAGCATCCCCCAGATAGCAAGCAACCCCTGATAGCAAGGTTATCCATAACCTGGATGCAAAGATACCTTATAGATATCTAGCAACCCCCTCTCAGATAGCAAGTACCCTCCACCCACAAGAGCAAGCATCCCCCTGTAAGCAAGTATCCATCCTTAAATAGCAAGCATCCACCAGAGAACAAGTAGCTAGTGCAACAATTTCCTTAGCTTTATAATGGTTCCATTTTGTTTGGCATGACACTTCTTTTATGTTTGAAATGGTGTCTCTTTTTTGTTTAAAAAGGTGGCTCTTTAATGTTTGACATGGTAGCTCTTCTATGTTTGACATGGTAGCTCTTCTATGTTTGACATGGTAGCTCTTTTGTGTTTGACATGATAGCTCTTTAATGTTTGACATGGTGGCTCTTTAATGTTTGACATTGAGTCACGTATATGTTTCACATGATGGCTCTTTGATGTTTGACATGGTGGCTCCTAAATGTTTCACATGGTGGCTTTGTAATGTTAGACAAAGTGGCTCCTTAATGTTCGACATCATGGCTGTTTTTTGTTCTAAATGGTAGCTCTTTTATGTCTGACACGGTGGCTCTTTAATGTTCGAAATGGTGGCTCTTTAATGTTTGACATAAAGTCACATATATATTTGACATGGTGGCTCTTAAATGTTTGACATGGTGGCTCTTTAATGTTAGACAAAGTGGCTTTTTAATGTTTGACATGGTGGCTCTTTAATGTTCGAAATGGTGGCTCTTTAATGTTTGACATAAAGTCACATATATATTTGACATGGTGGCTCTTAAATGTTTGACATGGTGGCTCTTTAATGTTAGACAAAGTGGCTTTTTAATGTCTGACATGGTGGCTCTTTTATGTTTTACATGGTGGCTCTTCTATGTTTGACATGGTGGCTCTTTATTGTTTAACATGGTGGCTCTTTACTGTTAGACAAAGTGGCTTTTTAATGTTTGACATGGTGGCTCTTTTATGTTTGACATGGTGGCTGTTTTTTGTTCTACATGGTAACTCTTTTATGTTTGATACGGTGGCTTTTTAATGTCTGACATGGTGGCTCTTTTTTGTTTGACATGGTGGCTCTTAAATGTTTGACATGGTGGCTCTTTTATGTTTGACATGGCGGCTTTTTAATCTTTGACATAGAGTCACGTATATGTTTGACATAGTGCTTATTTTATGTTTGGCATAGTGGCTCTTTAATGTTTGACATAAAGCCACATATATGTTTGACATGGTGGCTCTTTAATGTTAGACATGGTGGCTCTTTAATGTTCTACATGGTGGCCCTTTAATGTTCGACATGGTGGTTCTTTAATGTTCGACATGGTGGCTCTTTAATGTTCTACATGGTGGCCCTTTAATGTTCGACATGGTGGCTCTTTACTGTTAGACATGGTGGCTATTTAATGTTCGATATGGTGGCACTTTAATGTTTGACATCATGCCAGATTTATGTTTGACATGGTGGCTCTTTAATGTTTGACATGGTGGCTCTTTTAGATTTGACATGGTGGCTCTTTAATGTTCGACATGGTGGATTTTTAATGTTCGACATGGTGGCTCTTTAATGTTCGATATGGTGGCACTTTAATGTTTGACATCATGCCAGATTTATGTTTGACATGGTGGCTCTTTTCTGTTTGACATGGTGGCTCTTTAATGTTTGACATGGCGGCTCTTTAATGTTTTACATGGTGGCTCTTTAATGTACGACATAATGGCTCTTTTATGTTTAACAATGTGGCTCTTTAATGTTTTACATGGTGGCTCTTTAATGTTCGACTTGGTGGCTCTTTAATGTTCGACATGGTGGCTCTTTTTAACATCTGACATGGTGGCTCTTCTATGTTTAACATGGTGGCTCTTTTATGTTCGACATGGTGGCTCTTTAATGTTCTTCATGGTGGCTCTTTTTTGTTCGACATGGTGGCTCTTTTTTGTTCGACATGGTAACTCTTTTATGTTTGATACGGTGGCTTTTTAATGTCTGACATGTTGGCTCTTTTATGTTTGACATGGTGGCTCTTTAATGTTCGACAAAGTGGCTATTTAATGTTTGACATGGTGGCTATTGTTTGACATGGTAGCTCTTTAATTTTCGAAATGGTGGCTCTTCAATGTTTGAAATGGTGGCTCTTTTAGATTTGACATGGTGGCTCTTTTAGGTTTGACATGGTGGCTCTTTAATTTTTAACATGGTGGCTCTTTGATGTTCTTCATGATATAGCTCTTTTATGTTACACATAGTGGCACTTTAATGTTCGACATGGTGGCTCTTTAATGTTTGACATAAAGTCACATATATGTTTGACATGGTGGCTCTTTAATGTTCGACATGGTAGCTCTTTTATGTTCGACATGGTGGCTCTTAAATGTTTGACATGGTGGCTCTTAAATGTTTGACATGGTGGCTCTTTAATATTCTACATGGTGGCTCTTTTATGTTAGACATGGTGGCTCTTTAATGTTCGACATAGTGGCTTTTTAAGGTTTGAAATGGTAACTCTTTAATGTTTGACATAAAGTCACATATATGTTTGACATGGTGGCTCCTAAATGTTTGACATGGTGGCTCTTTATGTTTGACATGGTGGCTCTTTTATGTTTGACATGGTGGCTCTTCTATGTTCGAAATGGTGGCTCTTTTATGTTCGACATGGTGGATCTTTTTTGTTCTACATGGTAACTCTTTTATGTTTGATACGGTCGCTTTTTAATGTCTGACATGTTGGCTCTTTTATGTTTGACATGGTGGCTCTTTAATGTTCGACAAAGTGGCTCTTTAATGTTTGACATGGTGGCTCTTAAATGTTTGACATGGTGGCTCTTTATTGTTTGACATGGTGGCTCTTTAATGTTTTACATGGTGGCTCTTTAATGTTCGACATGGTGGCTCTTTAATGTTCGACATGGTGGCTCTTTTTAACATCTGACATGGTGGCTCTACTATGTTTAACATGGTGGCTCTTTTATGTTCGACATGGTGGCTCTTTAATGTTCTTCATGGTGGCTCTTTTTTGTTCGACATGGTGGCTCTTTCTTGTTCGACATGGTAACTCTTTTATGTTTGATACGGTGGCTTTTTAATGTCTGACATGTTGGCTCTTTTATGTTTGACATGGTGGCTCTTTAATGTTCGACAAAGTGGCTATTTAATGTTTGACATGGTGGCTATTGTTTGACATGGTAGCTCTTTAATTTTCGAAATGGTGGCTCTTCAATGTTTGAAATGGTGGCTCTTTTAGATTTGACATGGTGGCTCTTTTAGGTTTGACATGGTGGCTCTTTAATTTTTAACATGGTGGCTCTTTGATGTTCTTCATGATATAGCTCTTTTATGTTACACATGGTGGCACTTTAATGTTCGACATGGTGGCTCTTTAATGTTTGACATAAAGTCACATATATGTTTGACATGGTGGCTCTTTAATGTTCGACATGGTAGCTCTTTTATGTTCGACATGGTGGCTCTTAAATGTTTGACATGGTGGCTCTTAAATGTTTGACATGGTGGCTCTTTAATATTCTACATGGTGGCTCTTTTATGTTAGACATGGTGGCTCCTTAATGTTCGACATAGTGGCTTTTTAAGGTTTGAAATGGTAACTCTTTAATGTTTGACATAAAGTCACATATATGTTTGACATGGTGGCTCCTAAATGTTTGACATGGTGGCTCTTTATGTTTGACATGGTGGCTCTTTTATGTTTGACATGGTGGCTCTTCTATGTTCGAAATGGTGGCTCTTTTATGTTCGACATGGTGGATCTTTAATGTTCGAAATGGTGGCTCTTTAATGTTCGAAATGGTGGCTCTTTTATGTTTGACATGGTGGCTCTTTTATGTTTGACATGGTGGCTCTTTTATGTTCGACATGGTGGCTCTTAAATGTTTGACATGGTGGCTCTTTATTGTTTGACATGGTGGCTCTTTAATGTTCAAAATGGTGGCTCTTAAATGTTCGAAATGGTGGCTCTTTAATGTTCGAAATGGTGGCTCTTTTATGTTTGACATGGTGGCTCTTTTATGTTTGACCTGGTGGCTCTTTTATGTTCGACATGGTGGCTCTTTTATGTTTGACATGGTGGCTCTTTTATGTTTGACATGGTGGCTCTTTAATGTTCGACATGGTGGCTCTTCTATGTTTGATATGGTAACTCTTTTATGTTTGATATGTTGGCTCTTCTATGTTTGACATTGCGCTTCTTTGATGTTTTGCAGTTTTGTTGTGTTTTTAAGGTGTTTTAATAAAAAAAATATTTTTGTACTACTAAGATTCGAACCCAGGTTGCTACATTAGCATTCCAGTCTGTTCGCATCAGGGCTATCTCTTTTCAATTGGAGAACATGAATTGTGGCCCTTATAATTCAATTCTTACAGCAAGTCAATTGGAGTAAAAAGTTATGACATAATGAATTTCTCAGTCAGCCAGTATCAGTCTCAGTTAGCAATATGGTTACGCAATTTAAATCAAGTCGTGTGTGCATTTCTTCGGTACTGTTTTCAACTTGTTGTGATGCAATCTTTATCACAATCGGAATTCAGTCAGTCAGTTTTTTCTCTAGCATTCTTACAATGCATTTCAAGTCGAAAATTTGGCTTGACCTTTGCAAAAAAGCATGTTTTTCGAATATTTAATCCCTTTAACATTGAGCAATTTCTTAGCCAAGATGCATGTACCGTCCCAGGAAAATTTCTGATCGAATGGTGCAAGTTTGAAGAAAATCGGTTGAGCCAATTTTTCTGAAATCTATCGCATACCCACATACCCACATACAGACAACTCATTTTTAGTATATAGGAAGTTGGATAGAAGCAGGGAGGCTGTGTGACCCTTTGGCGCACTTTAAGCGACATAGGCACACAACCGGCGAGAGGCATTACTGCCCATTCCGCCAACTCCCCTGAGCAGGCACACAAGCGCGCGGATACGTACGCAGTCATACGCACAGGCACACACTCACACAGGAGTGTACAGCGGCCCTAACTTTATTTATCGTTAGGCATGTACACTTCACTGTGCCTTTGGGGTTGGCCCTCAAGCTGGGCGGTAATTGCACGAGCAGAGCCAGGCCGAGATTCCGATTTAGTCCCAAATTAATGTGACTGCACTTGGCATCGAGCCTGGGCCGCTGGCACATCAGAGCGATGACCCTAACAATGACATTAAGATAAAAAATAATAAAGACTGAAAAGTATTTTTTTTAGTTTCATTCGACTCGAAAAATCTTCTTTTAAATGAAACTGTAATGTTCTTTTAATTACAACAACGCAAAAGACAAATCTTATTATCCTTGAGCAGTGAAAATGTAACGTTGAACAGGTAGATCAATTTTAGGAGTTGATAAAATCTGACAAAACTTAAACGTCAAGATATAATTTATCAAGCTTTAGCGTCAGATTTTTATTGCAATTTTTTGAACAATTAAAATACAAAATAACATAACTGGGAATGGACAAAATGAAATCCAACAACATGGAGACTCGATAAAAAAATATAAATCATTTTTACACTTTTAATAATCATGTTTTTGAAAGTGGTAAGTGGAACAAAAAATATTAAACCAGGTTTTTCATCATATATATTTATCATAAGATATTGAGTCGGGTACACAGCTAAATTTTACCCCAGTTTTACTCCAAAAGACAAAACAAAATACTCTTATAAACAAGTTAAAGCAACAAGTTGTTGCTTTTTATTCAACTTAGCCAAACAAATAATGACGCACTACTGCCAAAGTGTACATCAGTTTAGTCAGTAATAACAACAAAGAAATCTTTAATGCTGCTCATAAAGTAGTATGTAGTGTAAACGAAAAACGGCTTATCAAAAAATTAAATTTATACAATTTTGGCGTAATATTACTTTTTATTAATTACGATTAATATTAATAAAAATTAATTAATTTTATAAATTTATTAATTAATTAATTAATTAATTATTTATTTATTAATAAACAAAGTATAGGATTTAAAGAAAAATTGATTTAAAAAAGGAACTACATTAATAGTAGTATTATGTGTATACGCTTAAATATCTTAGACGCTAGTCAATAAAATGATAATTAAAACACAATACACAAAAAATAGAGCTACAACTAGATATTAAAGAAGCTACAAAGAATATAAAGCTAATTCTTAGTCGAATAGACTCAATTATAAAAATCAATAAAGCTACCAGAGCTTAAAATTGAGCGCGATAAAAAGTTAACTAAACAAAAAGTAAACAGTTTAAAAATACTATAATAAATATTTATAGTAATTTTTGAATTCACGAAGTAATAATTCTCGATAATTAAATTTAACACCACCATTAAGTTAGATCCTTTGACTTTTGAAGAGGTAGAAAGGGCGATTCTTGAAGGTGTGAGGGCGATTCTGGAAGGTGTGAGGGCGATTCTTGAAGGTGTGAGGGCGATTATTTAAGGTGTGAGGGCGATTATTTAAGGTGTGAGGGCGATTATTTAAGGTGAGAGGGCGATTATTTAAGGTGCGAGGGCGATTATTTTAGGTGTGAGGGCGATTATTTAAGGTGAGAGGGCGATTATTTAAGGTGTGAGGGCGATTATTTAAGGTGCGAGGGCGATACTTAAAATCAAATTGTGCAAGAATTTGCAAGACACAAATAGTAAACAATCGGAATTAACAGTTAAAACAGGTTGGGTCTGAATTCTGGCGTGAAAGAAGTTCACTTTAAAAAAAGATGCCAAATCACGTCGTTGGAAATTTGCTACAAGCAATACCATCTTTGTCGCTGCCGGGACCTAATCTGCATTCGGCGATGGAGACCCACCGATTCAACTGGCTGGAGCATCGAATAGCCGCCAGTGTCTGCTGCAGCCAAGTCCAATAGCTGCCGGACGGATAGTCAACAACCACAGTATCGTTTCGAGCTATGGAATCGATTAATCCAGTCGCGCTTTTGATTAACTCTGGCGAGGCGAACTGTTTCATAGGCATGTCCGCCGAATGTGCAATAGTTTGCAAAATGCCTTGTTCAGATTCGGTGATTGGATCGCTGTGTAGAGTGTGCGGTTCTGCCGTACTACTATCAGTTAAGTAGTCAACGTGTGTCAGCACAAAATCCGATAGTGTCAGGCGACCATTTTCGCCGATTAGCTCAATGCTGTGGGAATACCTTTTGAAAAGCGAAATTGAAAACAAATAACAACGCTAACTTTTGTACTAAACAGTAGTGTGATCAGTAGAGCGTAAAGAAAAACAAGCTATTTTAAATTGACCACTACTGTATGTGTACACATCCTTTCTTACCAGCAAACGTACACTATCAATTTCATACCCGAAAATGTACACTGTCCTTTCTAACCCCAAGTGGAAACTGTCTTTTCTAACTCATATATGTACATTTTTCGTTTTAAATAATTGAGTAAAAAGTATTCTTTTTAAATCCCAGAAGTGCACTGTTTTGAAACCCGCAAAGCAATAAACAATTTATCAAACAAATTACAAGTGCTCTCACCCGTTAAATAGCGAGTCTAACCAAACATGCACCCAGCAACCGCCAGCTAATTGCAAATCAAAACTGGCTACTTGGTCGACTCCAATACGCCTAATTTCGTCAATTTGACTGGACCGAGATTGACAGGTTAATAAATGACCGGAAGCGCTTATTACTTCGTAGCTGGTTAGCGGAGCACGAACTGCCAATGAAGCTGCGGCCGCGGCAGGGGCCAGATAGTGAACAAGCTCGACTGCTATGGCGCCGTAGTAGGCTAGAACTCCGCCGCCCATATCGGGATCGCATGTCCAATCGTAGCTGCAATTAATAATTCAGCGCTTGGATTTAGCATGTGTACATTGGGAGTGAGGTGGGCTGCGAGGGGTAGAGAAGAAAGCATCGTGTACATTGGGAGTGAGGTGGACAGTGAGGGGGTAGAGAAAGAAGCATGGTGTGTACATTGGGAGTGAAGTGGACAGTGAGGGGGTAAAGAAAGAAGCATGGTGTGAACATTGGGAGTGAAGTGGACAGTGAGGGGGTAGAGAAAGAAGCATGGTGTGTACATTGGGAGTGAAGTGGACAGTGAGGGGGTAGAGAAAGAAGCATGGTGTGTACATTGGGAGTGAGGTGGACAGTGAGGGGGTAGAGAAAGAAGCATGGTGTGTACATTGGGAGTGAGGTGGACAGTGAGGAGGTAGAGAAGGAAGCATGGTGTGTACATTGGGAGTGAGGTGGGCAGCGAAAGGGCAGAGAAGCAAGCATGGTGTGTAAATAGGGCGGCAGAGAGGAAAGCATTGTGTACATTGGGGGTGGGGCGGGCGAGTTAATCGACGAAGAATAAAAGATAATAAAATAATAAAAAACCACTAACCGTTCCCCAATAAGCTTTGGATAGCGCAAATTAATATTTATAACTTGTAATTGGCCAATTAAACCGGTGGATAGGCGAGATCGCATGCACTGCACAGATGGTAGGTAGCGATAAGAGCAGCCAACTGCTACAGTATCTAATACGCGATATGGCGGCGGCGGCGGAGGCCAGAGTCTAACGGCTAGGCTGCCTGAATAGAGTTCAGTATGATAAATTGATTGAGACAGCGTTAAACAGTCGTGACTGAGTTAAATAATTATTATAAACCACATAATCTCAAAGAGCTCTTTGTAACAAATTTTATATAGACTCGATAGCTAAGATTGTACTCTGTCATCACAAAGTTGAGTGTCATATTTTAAGTAAAATTTTTTTTAAGACTTCTTATGGAATCGTCAAATTTTGAGTAATCTGTAAACATGGAGTCTCCAGACGTCTGCAACTTTTTGGGTCTGAGAGGCCCAACAATTTTAATTGTAGCGTCGGGATAATTGTATTTTGTTAAGCGCTAGAAAAATCGATGCGAATTGTACAGATTAGGATTACTACTTCAGCTCCACCAACTTCGTTCGCACCTGTCTCTTTAGCCAGCTTAGCCAATCCAATTTGTACTCGTTCACCGCGACAGCATAGCAACAGAAGCGACACTTCGGTTCGGCTAGCAAGCGCCGCAGGATCGCCACCCACAACAACGGTGAAATTGTCTTCATCTAGCTGGTGTTCTATGCCAGTCCCGTCGCTGCTGCTACTACTACTGCTGGACAGTAGTAGAGACGATTGCGGCAATATGCATTCCCGTTTAAGAAAGCCTTCTAACGCAGCCCGCTCCGATTCGTCCGAAGTCCAACAGCCAACCAGACGGAATGGACGTCGTCGCTGATTATTATTAGTATTATTATTAATATTATTATTAACCTTACTAATACTATGATTATTTAAACAAATTTGACGCAAAGCGCAAGCGGCAAACGGCGAGAAACCGAACAGGCCAACGCCAATTGGTCGAAGCGACGCTGGCGAAGTAATCTGATCATTGTCATCGTTAGCTTCATTGTCAGCAACATCATTATGATCGTTACAAATGCTTTCATTGTCAATAGTTGCCATGCTTGATTCAACTGCTAGCGACGCTGCAGCTGTGGCGTCGTCGGCCAATTGAAGCAAATCTGACATTTGTTTTAAGCGCAATTTTCAACGCGGCTAATTTTACTTAAAGTGACCAGTTGCACGTCTGCAACTTGAGCAGCTCACGTATGATGCGCGGAAAAGATTCATTGATTTAAAAATACCGGAGTCAGAAATAAAAAATCATATACGATTCAATATAATTTATAGCTGTCAATACTTGTCATACGTTGAATTTCAGATGACTAGAAAGATAAGTACATTGGGAGTGAGGTGGGTAGCGAGAGGGTAGAGAAGCAAGCATCGTGCGTACATTGGAAGAGAGGTGGGCAGGAAGGGGGTAGAGAAGCAAGCATCGTGCCTACATTGGGAGAGAGGTGGGCAGGAAGGGGGTAGAGAAGCAAGCATCGTGCCTACATTGGGAGAGAGGTGGGCAGGAAGGGGGTAGAGAAGCAAGCATCGTGCCTACATTGGGAGAGAGGTGGGCAGGAAGGGGGTAGAGAAGAAAGCATCGTGCCTACATTAGGAGAGAGGTGGGCAGGAAGGGGGTAGAGAAGCAAGCATCGTGCGTACATTGGGAGTGAGGTAGAAGCAAGCATCGTGCGTACATTGGGAGTGAGGTGGGCTGTGGGGGTAAAGAAGCAAGCATCGTGCGTACATTGGGAGTGAGGTGGGCCGTGGGGGTAAAGAAGCAAGCATCGTGCGTACATTGGGAGTGAGGTGGGCCGTGGGGGTAAAGAAGCAAGCATCCTTTTATTTCCTTTTAAAACATCCTGAATAGAAATAAACAAAAATGCTCCATACTTTAATTAATAGATGTTGTGTCATTTTTATTTCGAGAACTTATTGGGCATTTAACGAAACGAGAGCAAAAAGCAGTTAAGGGAGAATTTTATGGGAAGCAGGTAAACTCGGAGTGGAAACTGTAGATAGCAAAATAGAATTTCTACAAACACACATCGCTGAATTGATTAACTTCTGAAGAATATCGAGTATTTTTTAGATTGTTTGACTTCAAAATATACAGGCACCACTGCACAAGACAAACTGTACACAATAAGTTAATAGACACAATAACTTACGTGGAGCTGGGAGTCGAAACAGAATCTATAGATGCTATTATATCTTCTAAGATGGGTCTTACAATTTTATAAAAGTTTGAGTTGGACTTTTAAAAATCAATTTAAATATTTGGCGGCAATAAGTGGGTAAACAAAAAACATTTTTGTGCTGACAAAACAGAAAAAAAACTTAAAAGAACAATTACTAACAAGTTTATCTTACTATATTTAACAATACTTACACAACGGCTGGACTATGCCTTGTGTATAAAATAATTAAGAACGATGCAGATATAACTGGAATAAATATACAGTAAATTCGACATAACAAAAGATATAATGAATCGTTTTTAACCGATTGTGCGATGGAATGCCAGAAATATTTTTGTTACAACAATATTTTGAAGCTGAATACATCGGTATCCAAGTACGTTATTTAATTTGACATATTAATAACAAAACATAGGCCCTACTCAAGGCAATAGTCACGAAAGAATAATTTGCCGTCTAGAGTAAATAATTTTAATCAGAAGCACACACACAAAAAGACCTGGATATATAAATTTGCGATTATAGTTTGAAAAATAACTTATCAACAACACTTTAGCGTTGTTTTGTTTTTGAGTTATGACTGTAAAAAAACACAGAAGATAGTTAAGAAACGTTATGCCCGAACAACAATAAGTGCTGCGTTACTAACTTAACAAGTAGCCCGTAAACAAAATAATAATAATTGACTACATCTGCCTCGATCGTGCCAGATGTGCAACCGACAGCTCAGCCGCAGCTATTGCGCGGCGCATCTGAAGGCTGCGTACGGCTGTTCAGCCCAAGGACGGGGAGGTTGCCACTCACACCCTTCATTACTCCAGCTAATGCTTAAATTTTACAGCTGTGTGAACTGAAGCAATGCCGAGTTAAGGACAATGCCCAAGAACACAAATTGTTTCCAGTAGGATCGGGAAACAAACCCCCCGACCTTCAAATCGTGAGTCCGACACCCTAACCACTAGGCTACAACTCAAAATTTCTCCCTATAGAGAGCAAGTCATTTTTAGCATATTTCATAAACCGTAAACACTTATTCTTTGTCGAGCTCATGTAAACAAAAAATTCAGATTTTGATAAGTCATGACTTAACAAGTTGAGCAGCATATCAATTAAAATGTTCAAGTGTCATTAAATCAACTCGAATTGAACAGAAAGCACAAAAAAAAACTCGAGCTGGGATAATTTATGAAGGCGTCAATTTTGGCAAATTAATTAGTCTGCAAGTTCAACAATGTGCCAATTCACAATATACTTCACGGATCACTGCGTGTCAGGAATTTTCGAACTAGACGACAGATCGCTACGAATGTAGACGAGCACATAAGCAGACTTGGCTACCAGCTCGTCTCTAGTGACGCATTTGTGCACGTTACAATCATCGTAGTAGTACCAAGCGTTTGAGGGTTTATGAAACGCCGTAGCAGTGTAGTGACCGGCGCCTAATCCGCCAAAGTGATGAGCCACAGCTAGCAGATTATACTTGGTCGACTGGCCATAATCCGGTTGGATAATCCACTGGCGCAGGTCTAAATTCTCAACCGGATAGTCCACTTTCGTGTCAATTTTGCTTCGATAATGCCGCTCGTAGCTGAATCGTTTCAGATGGCAGACCAACACTGGCGGCAGGCTCCATAAGTCGATCTTTTTTGTGGCGCATTGGAATCGTTTACAATTCGGACAATGCCAGGCATCCTTTTTGCCCAGCGTTTCAGTATCAGTGTACAGTTTCAGACAGTCGTCAAGGCTGACGCACTTTTCGGCTTCAAGAGAATCGCTTGCGCTGGGATGGATCTGCGGTAAGATAGAGTTAAAACATTAAGGTAAATCTACGGAAACGGATTTTAAATTTAGTTTTAGGTAACCTTTACTATTTGAGAAGAGCATAGCTAAGAATTATAAGCTTGTACCTGCTTAAGCTTGTATCGCATTCTTCTGCAAACAAACTTGAACAACACGAATGACATCAACTACTTAGGAGGTCGTAGCTAGCGCCAGCGACCCAGGCTCGATTCCAAATGCATTAATTTACATGTAAATTGTAATGTACTACATGTAAATTTGAATCTCGGCTTGGCTCTGCTCGTGCAATTTAACGCCCAGCTTACATGCCTAACGAAGTGTACATGCCTAACGATTAACAGTAGAACTACCAAGGGGGGGGGGCCTTGGATTTTTTTGCTAGAGAAATCCGCATCAGGGTGTCCATAGTCACCCGGTGCCATAGCTGTTGAGGGTCCAGAAGCTCCACCTGGGTGAAGGCTAGTGACCAACGAAGTCAGAACTGATGCAGACACATGTGGTCGACGTGCTGATGAAATTTGGAGACTTGGCAAGGCTGCACTGAGGCGCAGTGCTGATTGGCGCACAGGGGTGTACTGAATACACTAGCGCTTATGGGAAAAATCCGACCTTCTGGCAGAATCGTCGAATATCTCGACGGTCCGGAGGGCTGGCGACTTGATTCTTGTTTGAGAAGGTGCGCAACAAAAAGTTAGCCCGTGTTCTTGAATTTCGTGTGCCTGCGTTGCTCCGTTCCGGCGCAGCAAAAAAAATTGTCAGGGGGGGGGAATTTTTCTACGGGAAAAATTAGATCGAGTCTCACAAAGTACGGGAAACTTTCCCCCCCCCCTTGGTAGTTCGACGGGCGGAAAAATGGCTTGGTATTCCTACTGTTTATAAAGTTAAGGCAACTATACACTCCTGCGTATGACTGCCGCTTAAAGTGCGCCAGGGTGCACGCAGCCTCCTGACTCTAATAGAAACGTAGCTGTGTAGCTCTCAAGGAATACAAATTTCACTCACCTCTTCGGTCTTAGCTGCGGCATCGTCGTAGAAAAGACGCTTATTTAAACTGTTCAAAGACACCCAGATGTAGCTATACTCGGACGGCAGTACGGCGCCAACTTCGTCCGGGTCCATTAGCATTGCAGTGTCGCGAACAAAAGTACCGCTACGCGAGGCATACAAAGTGTAAGGCGGCGGTTCAACCTGCCGATCTGGGGCGTCCTGATGCCACCAATTCTTGTACGTGTCCGGCTCAGCCAAACGTTTGGACGGATTATCCAGGAAACGGCTACAGCGTTCGGCTATGGCGCTACGCACGGCAGACTGCAGCACGCTGCCATCGTTAACTACTGGAAGTGCAACGGCGCCTGACTCGGTTGCGTTGTCGTTGTCTTCTGGCGGAGGAGCGGCCTTGTCCATGTCCAATTCAAGCAGCATAGGCGTACCAAAGTACATAGTTGCAGCATAGGACGCTCGAGAGGCCAGAGCTTCATCAAGAAAATAGACATATTTGAAACGAATTGGCGAGGTATTCGATTCTGTTTCGAATGGTTCGCGCAGTTCAAAAGCGTAGAATTGGCCGCGATCGCTAATATGTGAGTAAGTGTCGTTGGCAACTAAAAAACGGTGGAACTTGTGATAGTAGACTTCGCCAATTAATATACGATTTTTCGGTAATTGAAACATCTCACTAAGGCCTTGATAGGCCAGAGCCATGGTTCCGTCGGGCGGCAGTGTCAGCTTGCACTTTACAGGCGGCAGGTTTGGATCGAGTCTCACAAAGTGGAACGTAAAACAGTGTTGATCTTGCGGCAGCGGCAAGCTTAAGTAGCAGAACGGATCAAAGGTGACACTAACCTTTTCGCATTCCGGACAGATAAGTGTCGATTTGAGCTGTCCGTGAAATAGATCAACAATAATAGAATCGTTTCGTAGCATATAGTTTTGCCAGGCTTCCTCAGCAACCACGGCGTCAGGTCGATTGTCAGCTTCCTTTATCTCTATGTAAGGCTTAGAGATAATTCGATTCAGATCCTCGTGTAGGCCGTCAAGCATAAAGGCCATCACTTCTTGACCGTCGTGCTGTTGAAAGCCGGAAAATTGAGGAGCAAATTCGCTCAACGTAGCTTTGAAATCGCGAGGCGCGAGATAAGAAAACTTGCCCGACCACAAATTGGCAATTAGGGCGGCATACGCTTTAGCAATCTCGCCGCGCATGCCCAACGGATTTGTGCAGTTCAACTCGCTGCGCCATTTATCGGACAGCATGTATTCAGTAAGAATTGGCACATTGCTTAGACACTGTAGAGTCGAACTCATAAAACAAGTGTTGCCCATGTTAACAAGGCCGCACAGACCTGGCGTTGTTGGCGTAGAATGACTTTGCCAAGAAGTGGAAGTGTTAGAAGTTGAAGCGATCGATGGTGGAGCCGGAGGTCCTAGTGGAATTGCTGCACCAGACTGAGGCGCCGGCGTCTGATCTGGCAGCTGAGGGCCGCTGATTCGGAACTCCTCGAATGGCCGCGAAAATATACCATCCTCCAGATTTGGTAGTTCCATCAGAATCAGATCGTTTGACTTCACGTATCCGTCTAAATAGTCGTCTGGCAACTTTAGAATTGGTTCAACGAGACCGGCACTGTAACCGCCGGAAGATAGCCAGAGTCGCAGGTCCGAGGACTTCTGACGCTCCGTCAAGGACAAGGCCTCTCTGGCGCGTTCGGCCACGTCGCCAAATGTGGCCGATTTGGAAAACTGACAAGAAACTGTTCCTAGGCCATTTTCATTATCCAAGAGGCCGATTTCGATAGTGAGTTGGTAGACTTCGATTTCTAGAATTTTTCGTTCGCTACCACGACATATGACGCTACGAGTGATAGGCTCTTGTCCGGGCGCCAGCTCGTAGTATTCAACTAGCATTGTCCAAGCGTCGCCTCTTAACAGCATATAGTCGTGTTCATTCATTAACTTTGGCTTAAGATCTCCATTTACGTCTAAAATGTCAGAATTATCAATGCAACCAGGAAAGTAGGCCTCTTTGCCTAAGTATTTTTCTTCGTATTTACGATAGCCAACATATTGTTGCCAGCGGCTGAACCAAGCCATAGAAAGCACGTACCATTCTTGACCGAGGACTAAACTGGAACCCCTGCACTTTTTCACAGCATCCCTCTGCCTCTTTAGACAAGAAATCATTGGATCATCAGTCTGGGGATTCACACTTGTTGATGCATTTGACGTCGATACAGGCTTTGGTTTAGTAGAATCTACCTTGGCGCTCATAGATTGAGATGAAGAGTGACAAACTTCCATTGGCGTTTCGCCATTATTTTGAGCGACAGGTGTATTACTGCCTTCGGTATCCATGGCTACACTCTGGTCATGATTATCCTGCTGACTTTTCTGTTGGTGATTACCAATGTGTTGGCTGTCTTTTACTTCAGATGATTTTGAAAGAGAAGAAATCGAGTCTTCATTGTCGCGCAGAACGCTGTCAACAGTCATGCCTTCTTCTCTCTAACTATACCAGACACCTTAAGCAAAGCGTGTTTAAAAGCCGTTTCTCGCTGTAGATCTGCTAACGTAAACACAGCAATGTAAACAATTTTTTGAATAAGTAAAAATTTGCAGAAGTTAAAAGAGCTAACTAGTAAAACATGTTAATAGAAGCTTAAACAGCGGTGCTCTTTCACTATTGAAGATTGGTAAATTAACATACAGGCTCCTGATTAAACGGTGACTGCAATAAGGTCTGCTCTATAAGATTCGGAATGACATATCTTAGATTAAACCACTTTAAAGCTCACTTTCAGGGAGGTTATTGACATAGATTTTATTTTGCGGGATTTAATCGATCACTTTCCCGGACATATTGCAAGGATTATTGTATGTATCTAAATAAGCGAGCTTCTCTCATCTCTTCCTACGTGACTCGAGAAGTTTCCTAATGAAATTTTGTCTATGGTAAGAATGTGGGGGCTTCGCCCCCACACTCCCAGAAGGGGCTTCGCTCCCACACCCCCATCCCCAACTTCAACCATAGACATACAAGTATGGCTCCGGGATTTATCTGAATACATCCCGCAAAATTAAAGTAGTTTAAATAAGATATTCTATGGGTTTTTCGGTCGGTATTTCACTTAAATCCCTCGAGCCGATTTAATCACATACCGACCTCAAACCCATGGAATATCTTATACTTATCATTAGATATGTATTTAGCCGATTAAAAATAGACTCAAGGCATTAAGAAACAAAATTCAAAGAATACTGGTTCTTGTATAGTGTATGTATTTTGTACAATAGAACGTACATTTATAAGCACTACATCATCGTGAAGACAATGAGCAACTCATGGATTACTTAGAAAATGGCTAGGATATATTACTTTTTAATAAATTTGAAAATGCATTATTACATCCAACTAGCAGTATCACAATTGAAGCAACACCTTAGCTACTACTAAATTTCGGAAGACAAACTGATGAATTCGCGCTGTTTCTATTTTCAAGTCACTGAAGGATTAAGTGGATCAGAAGTCGACATAAAAGTAGACAAGAGATACGATTGAAAAGGGGAGAGAGGATACAGAAGAGAGAAGAAAGCTGAGAAGAGACATACACACTGAGTGGGCTTTTATTGCTATTGAGCAGTTCTAAAGGACCTGAGAGCCGGGTAGAGAGGCCTCGCGGGCTGCATATGGCCTATGGCCTGGAGTTTGCCAACTCCTGAAGTAGATTACGCGTGTCTAGTAGAATCCAACTGTAAGACCCCAAAGTAAGGGATCAATAATAATAATAATAATTGAATACACCTGCGACCTGCCCCAATTGGGCCAGATGTACAACCGTATGGTATAGTATGGACCCGGTTAAGATGTCAAATCGAAATATCGATCACTTTTAATCTAAGTTTTATGGAAGCATATCGCAGAAGCTATGCACATCGGAGGCGGCAGTGTGACGCATTACATTAGACGGATACGTAACTAACAGGACGCCAGCAGACACGCGCACTAGTATTAATCCACCAGCTGGCGAGGACAGCTCGCTACTGGCGCAATTTAACAGGGGCGCACAATGAACTACTGACGCAGATTTCTCCAACGGTCGATACTGATGACTGCCCAATACTAAACGAGTATTTAACACTTTGGCATCAAATTTTGGCAAGCGATTGTAGCGAAATAGATTTAAGCACAATTGGCACAGCTCCTGGGTTGGCCAATGAGATGCCAGTGCTAAACGACCTTCAGCGTGGGCCAGCAGCCCGGATGGTTGTAGGATTAATGCGACACCGTCTATTCTACCGCGGCATAGTAGGTGTTGACGAATCTTCTGGCTCCAGGCCTCACAGTCTTCTGGTGGAGAGGTTAAACTCATTGGTGAAGGCATAAATTTTTTTTCAAATTTGACAGGTAAGTTTCACCTTGTTGTAAATCAATTCTGCGAAACAACCGTTAGGAATTAGTGTATGGGCCATGGCTTACACTGAAGGACTGCATTGGGACTAGGTCATGGACTCATGGGTCACAGTGAATGACTGGCATTGGGACTGGGTCATGGGTCACAGTGAATGACTGACATTGGGACTTTGTCATGGGTCATAGCGTACACTGAAGGACTCACATTGGGACTGGGTCATAGGTCATCATAGTTTATACTGAAGAACTGGCCTTGGGACTTTGTCATGGGTCATCATAGCTTATACTGAATGACTGGCATTGGGACTGAGTCATGGGTCACACTGAAGGACTGGCATTGGGAATGGGTCATGGGTCACAGTGAATGACTGGCATTGGGACTTTGTCATGGGTCATAGCGTACACTGAAGGACTCACATTGGGACTGGGTCATAGGTCATCATAGTTTATACTGAAGAACTGGCCTTGGGACTTTGTCATGGGTCATCATAGCTTATACTGAATGACTGGCATTGGGACTGGGTCATGGGTCATAGCGTACACTGAAGGACTCACATTGGGACTGGGTAATGGGTCACAGTGAATAACTGACATTGGGACTGGTTCATAGGCCGTGGGTCATAGTGAATGACTGAAATAAGGACTGGGTCATAGGTCACAGTGAATGACTGGCATTAAGGACTTTGTCATGGGTCATCATAGCTGATACTGAATGACTGGCATTGGGACTGGGTCATGGGTCATCATAGCTTATACTGAATGACTGGCATTGGGACTGGGTCATGGGTCATAGCGTACACTGAAGGACTCACATTGGGACTGGGTAATGGGTCACAGTGAATAACTGACATTGGGACTGGTTCATAGGCCGCAGGTCATAGTGAATGACTGAAATAAGGACTGGGTCATAGGTCACAGTGAATGACTGGCATTAAGGACTTTGTCATGGGTCATCATAGCTGATACTGAATGACTGGCATTGGGACTGGGTCATGGGTCATCATAGCTTATACTGAATGACTGGCATTGGGACTGGGTCATGGGTCATAGCGTACACTGAAGGACTCACATTGGGACTGGGTCATGGGTCATAGCTTATACTGAAGGACTGGCATTGGGACTGGGTCATAGGCCGTGGGTCATAGTGAATGACTGGAATTGGAAATGGGTCATGGGTGATGATGGGATTGTAACAGAATTGTTTTGATACAAATAAAGAAAAAACTCTACACGACAAGATCGCTAAAAGTTACATTCCAGAATAAAACAACAACCTTTGCTTTGTTTTATTTTTCAGTATGCAGACTTTGAAAAGAGGTTATAATATAGTTTATTAGTAGGCAGTAAAAGTCAAACAGAAATATCGATATAACTGTTTCAGGACGTACTTTAATTGCGAGATGACACTTTTTGTTTGAAATTTTATCCAGCAGCTGAGTTTCAAATAAAACATAAATAATAATTGCAACAATATTAATTTACACAGGGCAATTTATTTCAAGAAAGGATACAATTGAACTAACTAATTTCATTTTAATATGCTACCGGGTAGAATGTTGGTGGGTGGTTTTGAATAAATATTAATTGATTTGTCACTTTCTAACCCGGAAATTACGAGACACAGTATAAAAAATAAGTGTCCTAGTTAATGGTCGTTATTTAACACTTTGTTATGAAAATCAATGCAGAGACAATAATTTAATTAGTTCGTCGTGTTCTTTAAATAAAATCGTCAGTTGATCCTGAAGGATAATTGAGTGAATTTAGATTATTTCTCAAGTCATATTTAGCAGAGCGACACGAATCTCGTTTGTTTTATTCAATAGAGTAGAGCGACAAAAAGTTATTCAGTATCTTCCGTGTGTTTAATTAGAAGGCTTTGCATCTGCTCCTTTTTCCCCTGTGCCAGCCGCCGAAGCCGCAGTCTTGGCCGCTTGGGCATCTTTCGTTGCGCTACGATCGCCTTCAGCTTTCCAAGCCTGCCTATTGCGCGATTTGTCAATAGCCACGTCAACTAGGCCATTCACTTGGCCGCGCTCGCCCAGTATCTTCAACAGCTCCACTACCATGGGTATGTAATTGTGTCGCCGCCTGGCGTTCTCGCGTTTGTACCGAGCGATCTTCTCCTCTTCGTGGCTAATGGCCTCGGTTAATCGGCTAATCTCGGCGGCCGCGGCTTCAGTTAATCCGCCACTTTCGTCGCCGCCTTCGTCTAGGGCGGCGGTCATCGTGTCCAACTGTTTCTGCAGTACAGTCTTCCTGTCGGATATTACAGCTAGCAAAGTGAATCGCAGCTCCGAACTCGCATATCTTTGCATCCGTTTCCTAATCACCGGAATAGCGTGCTGCACCCATTCCTCAGTTGGTAGGCCGTCCGGTAGTCGGCCGTGATCGATCGGACCGCGTTTCAACCCGTCCAGTTCGTACAGCCGGCCATTGATTGGCACGTAGGCAATGAAATGCGACGCTTCGTCGCGTTCTCCAGCCAGGCTATTGTCAAATTCTAGCATAGTCTGCCTACTAAAACTATTGTGCACCTGGCGTATGAGCGGCGAATTAGCCAATGCTAAGCCTTTAGTCTTCGAGTCGAAACTGGCGCTAAATGATTTCAAATTTTGCAAAGTGTCGCCCAATTCAACATCCTGATGCTGCACGTTAAGCAGCAAGTTCACAATCGCCAGGGTTGCACAAGCATTATTTACAACCTGATTAGCGAAGTAAATCTCTTCCTCTAGGCGCGAGTCCAACACGATGCTCTCATCTGTATCCGTTGGCTGCTGTTCTTTTTCGCACATAAACAAAAATATGAGTCCGTGCAACGGTTTCAATTCGATTGAATCTTCCAGACTCCAGATTTCTTCAACTTCTACGCCTTTGCAGCCAAAGCCGCGAATTAGTTCAGTAAATACGCCAGGATCGCTTTCGATTAGGCACCAGTCACTTTCGGACATTGCTAGAGTACAGTGTGCCCTTTAGGAGTTAATAGTTTCGTTGATTAAACTAGGTTTTGTTTTACTGCACTGATGGATAATGTTGTTCTCATGCATTATTTTTAAATTATTAATTATTGTTACTAAATAAAAAAACAGTTTAAAATGGATTGAGCAGTGTCTAATGGGTCAGATGCCAACTGAACATTGAAACAGGTACTGTCTAACAGTAGTAAAGGATGTCCTTCTAACGTAACGGGGAATGATGTCCTTGGTTAACGGTGAATGAGGTCATTGATTAACGGTAGATGAGGCCCTTGGTTAACGGTGAATGAGGCCCTTGGTTAACGGTGAATGAGGCCCTTGGTTAACGGTGAATGAGGTCCTTGGTTAACGGTGGTGAAAGAGGTCCTTGGTTAACGGTGAATGAGGACCTAGCTAATCAGTGAATGGTCCTAGCTAAATAGTGGATGAGGTTTTAATACTCAACAGCGAAATTCTAAAAAAAGATTATATTATTTGTAAGTAAAAATCTGCTATTGATAAAATTTTATTTAATAGTTATTTGTACACATACCATATTGACAGGACATGCATTTTCCAGTATAAATACAAATCAGTATTTCATATAATTAGAGAAATCAATAATTATGCAAGAGGCTAGACATATTGGAAAGTAATTAACGGCATTAGAGTGTCCACAGGTTAGACAAAATTTAATTCTTTAGCTTAATTTCGCAAATTTCGAATTCAATAAGTTTTGTTAAGCGTGCATTATTGGTCGCATCTTCAATTTTAGCCAGTCAGCTCGTCCAGTTTGGCTTGAATGTCTTCCAGCTGGAATGAGTGTTTAAATCATTTTAGTCTTTCAGTTTGATGCAGGAGGCTGTGTGCAACCTGGCGCACTTTAAGCGGCATTGTCACACAACCGGCGAGAGGCATTAGTGCCCATTCCGCCGACTCCCCTGAGCAGGCACACAAGCGCGCGGATACGTACGCAGTCATACGCACAGGCACACACTCACACAGGAGTGTACAGCGGCCCTAACGTTATTCATCGCTAGGCATGTACACTTCACTGTGCCTTGGGGGTTGGCCCTCAAGCTGGGCGTTAATTGCACGAGCAGAGCCAAGCCGAGATTCCAATTTAGCCACAAATTAATGTGACTGCACTTGGAATCGAGCCTGGGCCGCTGGCACATCAAATCATAATATTTCCAGTTTTTGAAGAGAACCATACATTTACACTTCTACTATTACTAAGTAGCTGATCAGCTATTGTAGCAGAAAACAATTCACTCACCTTCAAATAGAACTGATACAATTCATCATGGTTAAACTCTACGACTACATGTTCCGCGTTCGGACCTCCCAGCGTCTCATTGTCGCGCAGTACAAAGTCAAGCGTAGCAATTGGCGTTCTGGTGTTAGCCTTGGAGCTCTGCGCCAGGGTAATACCCAGCTTCCAATTGATGTCGGACAATTCTTTCGGAGCAAATGAACGCGTTTTAAAAGCTTCAACAATGTCCTTGGCCGATTTGGACCAGACTTCGGCAATTGCTCGACAGTGAGTTTCTGCTAGACCAGATTGAGCTAATTGTTGAGCTAGCTGATTCGGCTTAGTGATCGAGTAGGCCGCCGATTTGAGCACCTTTTGTTAAAATGGGAAGATTTATATTGCATACTTTTACAGTATAATGTTATTAATAATAATTGATTACACCTGCCATAATGGCCAGATGTGCAACCGACAGCTCAGCCGCAGCTATTGCGCGGCGCATCTGAAGGCTGCGTACGGCTGTTCAGTCCAAAGACTGGGGGGGGGGGGGGGGGGGTCGCCAGGCAAACCCCCAATTACTCCAGCTAATGCTGGCACCCATTTTACAGCTGGGTGAACTGAAGCAATGCAGAATTAAGTGTCTTGGTCAATCAAGGCCTCAAATTGTTCCGAGTGAGTCGGGAATAGAACCCCCGACCTTTCAGTCGTGAGTCCAACACTCTAACCACTAGGTTACAGCCCCTGCCTTTCGAACATATACATGTAGCAAATAATATATAATATATAATATATAATATATAATATAATACCTGGTATATTGCGTAACAAAGAAATTAAACAAAAAACAGCCACTTCAATTTGATCGAATTTCAAATAGATGTAGAAATAGTCATCGTTAAAACAATTTGCACTCACGTCAGCCAAGTAGCTAAGCAAGGAATTAAGATCGGCTCTGGTAATGCCAAGCACAGAGATCAGCTTCTCAGCTTCATCGTCGGAGAATACGGCGTCCACCGTGTCGTCCGAGGCTAGAGTTGGCACTAGTCGCGACAAAATCGCAGTCAGTCTCTTCTCTTCTAATGCATTGACTATCTCCATTGATGTAACAGAGGCTGCAGTGTATACTGAATGACAATTAGGTAATGATGACGCAACAGTAGGGACTAGTGAATTTACTGCAATATACTTCAATGAAATTAGTGCTACATGTACCCTATAGTCATTAGGTGTCTTCTACCTTCAGATTAGTTACAGGGCCGCAATGCTACCCTATAGTCATTAGGTGTCTTCTACCTTCAGATTAGTTACAGGGCCGCAATGCTACCCTATAGTCATTAGGTGTCTTCTACCTTCAGATTAGTTACAGGGCCGCAATGCTACCCTATAGTCATTAGGTGTCTTCTACCTTCAGATTAGTTACAGGGCCGCAATGCTACCCTATAGTCATTAGGTGTCTTCTACCTTCAGATTAGTTACAGGGCCGCAATGCTACCCTATAGTCATTAGGTGTCTTCTACCTTCAGATTAGTTACAGGGCCGCAATGCTACCCTATAGTCATTAGGTGTCTTCTACCTTCGGATTAGTTACAGGGCCGCAATGCTACCCTATAGTCATTAGGTGTCTTCTACCTTCAGATTAGTTACAGGGCCGCAATGCTACCCTATAGTCATTAGGTGTCTTCTACCTTCAGATTAGTTACAGGGCCGCAATGCTACCCTATAGTCATTAGGTGTCTTCTACCTTCAGATTAGTTACAGGGCCGCAATGCTACCCTATAGTCATTAGGTGTCTTCTACCTTCAGATTAGTTACAGGGCCGCAATGCTACCCTATAGTCATTAGGTGTCTTCTACCTTCAGATTAGTTACAGGGCCGCAATGCTACCCTATACTCATTAGGTGTCTTCTACCTTCTGATAAGTTACAGGGCCGCAATGCTACCCTATAGTCATTAGGTGTCTTCTACCTTCAGATTAGTTACAGGGCCGCAATGCTACCCTATACTCAATAGGTGTCTTCTACCTTCAGATTAGTTAAATGGCCACAATGCTACCCTATAGTCATTAGGTGTCTTCTACCTTCGGATTAGTTACAGGGCCGCAATGCTACCCTATACTCAATAGGTGTCTTCTACCTTCAGATTAGTTACAGGGCCACAATGCTACCCTATAGTCATTAGGTGTCTTCTACCTTCGGATTAGTTACAGGGCCGCAATGCTACCCTATACTCAATAGGTGTCTTCTACCTTTAGATTAGTTACAGGGCCGCAATGCTACCCTATACTCAATAGGTGTCTTCTACCTTCAGATTAGTTACAGGGCCGCAATGCTACCCTATACTCATTAGGTGTCTTCTACCTTCGGATTAGTTACAGGGCCACAATGCTACCCTATAGTCATTAGGTGTCTTCTACCTTCGGATTAGTTACAGGGCCGCAATGCTACCCTATACTCAATAGGTGTCTTCTACCTTCAGATTAGTTACAGGGCCACAATGCTACCCTATAGTCATTAGGTGTCTTCTACCTTCGGATTAGTTACAGGGCCGCAATGCTACCCTATACTCAATAGGTGTCTTCTACCTTTAGATTAGTTACAGGGCCGCAATGCTACCCTATACTCAATAGGTGTCTTCTACCTTCAGATTAGTTACAGGGCCGCAATGCTACCCTATACTCATTAGGTGTCTTCTACCTTCGGATTAGTTACAGGGCCACAATGCTATAGTCTTTAGGTGTCTTCTACCTTCAGATTAGTTACAGGGCCGCAATGCTACCCTATAGTCATTAGGTGTCTTCTACCTTCGGATTAGTTACAGGGCCGCAATGCTACCCTATAGTCATTAGGTGTCTTCTACCTTCTGATAAGTTAAATGGCCTCAATGCTACCCTATACTCATTAGGTGTCTTCTACCTTCTGATAAGTTAAATGGCCACAATGCTACCCTATACTCATTAGGTGTCTTCTACCTTCTGATAAGTTAAATGGCCACAATGCTACCCTATACTCATTAGGTGTCTTCTACCTTCTGATAAGTTAAATGGCCTCAATGCTACCCTATACTCATTAGGTGTCTTCTACCTTCTGATAAGTTAAATGGCCACAATGCTACCCTATACTCATTAGGTGTCTTCTACCTTCTGATAAGTTAAATGGCCACAATGCTACCCTATACTCATTAGGTGTCTTCTACTTTCTGATAAGTTAAATGGCCACAATGCTACCCTATAGTCATGAGGTGTCTTCTACCTTCGGATTAGTTACAGGGCCACAATGCTACCCTATACTCATTAGGTGTCTTCTACCTTCTGATAAGTTAAATGGCCTCAATGCTACCCTATACTCATTAGGTGTCTTCTACCTTCTGATAAGTTAAATGGCCTCAATGCTACCCTATACTCATTAGGTGTCTTCTACCTTCTGATAAGTTAAATGGCCTCAATGCTACCCTATACTCATTAGGTGTCTTCTACCTTCTGATAAGTTAAATGGCCTCAATGCTACCCTATACTCATTAGGTGTCTTCTACCTTCGGATTAGTTACAGGGCCACAATGCTACCCTATACTCATTAGGTGTCTTCTACCTTCTGATAAGTTAAATGGCCACAATGCTACCCTATACTCATTAGGTGTCTTCTACCTTCTGATAAGTTAAATGGCCTCAATGCTACCCTATACTCATTAGGTGTCTTCTACCTTCTGATAAGTTAAATAGCCACAATGCTACCCTATACTCATTAGGTGTCTTCTACCTTCTGATAAGTTAAATGGCCTCAATGCTACCCTATACTCATTAGGTGTCTTCTACCTTCTGATAAGTTAAATGGCCACAATGCTACCCTATACTCATTAGGTGTCTTCTACCTTCGGATTAGTTACAGGGCCACAATGCTACCCTATACTCATTAGGTGTCTTCTACCTTCTGATAAGTTAAATGGCCTCAATGCTACCCTATACTCATTAGGTGTCTTCTACCTTCTGATAAGTTAAATGGCCTCAATGCTACCCTATACTCATTAGGTGTCTTCTACCTTCGGATTAGTTACAGGGCCACAATGCTACCCTATACTCATTAGGTGTCTTCTACCTTCTGATAAGTTAAATGGCCACAATGCTACCCTATACTCATTAGGTGTCTTCTACCTTCTGATAAGTTAAATGGCCTCAATGCTACCCTATACTCATTAGGTGTCTTCTACCTTCTGATAAGTTAAATGGCCTCAATGCTACCCTATACTCATTAGGTGTCTTCTACCTTCTGATAAGTTAAATGGCCACAATGCTACCCTATACTCATTAGGTGTCTTCTACCTTCTGATAAGTTAAATGGCCTCAATGCTACCCTATACTCATTAGGTGTCTTCTACCTTCTGATAAGTTAAATGGCCTCAATGCTACCCTATACTCATTAGGTGTCTTCTACCTTCTGATAAGTTAAATGGCCTCAATGCTACCCTATACTCATTAGGTGTCTTCTACCTTCTGATAAGTTAAATGGCCACAATGCTACCCTATACTCATTAGGTGTCTTCTACCTTCTGATAAGTTAAATGGCCTCAATGCTACCCTATACTCATTAGGTGTCTTCTACCTTCGGATTAGTTACAGGGCCACAATGCTACCCTATACTCATTAGGTGTCTTCTACCTTCTGATAAGTTAAATGGCCTCAATGCTACCCTATACTCATTAGGTGTCTTCTACCTTCTGATAAGTTAAATGGCCTCAATGCTACCCTATACTCATTAGGTGTCTTCTACCTTCGGATTAGTTACAGGGCCACAATGCTACCCTATACTCATTAGGTGTCTTCTACCTTCTGATAAGTTAAATGGCCACAATACTACCCTATACTCATTAGGTGTCTTCTACCTTCTGATAAGTTAAATGGCCTCAATGCTACCCTATACTCATTAGGTGTCTTCTACCTTCTGATAAGTTAAATGGCCTCAATGCTACCCTATACTCATTAGGTGTCTTCTACCTTCTGATAAGTTAAATGGCCACAATGCTACCCTATACTCATTAGGTGTCTTCTACCTTCTGATAAGTTAAATGGCCTCAATGCTACCCTATACTCATTAGGTGTCTTCTACCTTCTGATAAGTTAAATGGCCACAATGCTACCCTATACTCATTAGGTGTCTTCTACCTTCTGATAAGTTAAATGGCCTCAATGCTACCCTATACTCATTAGGTGTCTTCTACCTTCTGATAAGTTAAATGGCCTCAATGCTACCCTATACTCATTAGGTGCCTTCTACCTTCTGATAAGTTAAATGGCCTCAATGCTACCCTATACTCATTAGGTGTCTTCTACCTTCGGATTAGTTACAGGGCCACAATGCTACCCTATACTCATTAGGTGTCTTCTACCTTCTGATAAGTTAAATGGCCACAATGTTACCCTATACTCATTAGGTGTCTTCTACCTTCTGATAAGTTAAATGGCCTCAATGCTACCCTATACTCATTAGGTGTCTTCTACCTTCTGATAAGTTAAATGGCCTCAATGCTACCCTATACTCATTAGGTGTCTTCTACCTTCTGATAAGTTAAATGGCCTCAATGCTACCCTATACTCATTAGGTGTCTTCTACCTTCTGATAAGTTAAATGGCCACAATGCTACCCTATACTCATTAGGTGTCTTCTACCTTCTGATAAGTTAAATGGCCACAATGCTACCCTATACTCATTAGGTGTCTTCTACCTTCGGATTAGTTACAGGGCCACAATGCTACCCTATACTCATTAGGTGTCTTCTACCTTCTGATAAGTTAAATGGCCTCAATGCTACCCTATACTCATTAGGTGTCTTCTACCTTCAGATTAGTTACAGGGCCGCAATGCTACCCTATACTCATTAGGTGTCTTCTACCTTCTGATAAGTTAAATGGCCTCAATGCTACCCTATACTCATTAGGTGTCTTCTACCTTCGGATTAGTTACAGGGCCACAATGCTACCCTATACTCATTAGGTGTCTTCTACCTTCGGATTAGTTACAGTGCCTCAATGCTACCCTATACTCAATAGGCGTCTTCTACCTTCTGATAAGTTAAATAGCCTCAATGCTACCCTAGGTTCATTATGCGGCTTCTACCGTAATATTAGTTATATTAGATTAAGTCATTAGATTCTAAATTCAACTACTAATAGTAGCGCAATTCGAAAAAAAACTGAAACAAAAGAGAAACGCTTTGAAATCTGTCTCAAGTCAGAATATGACAACAATTTTAATTATTACACAAAACTTTGGACAAACTATTTAATGTAGTAATCAAAAAAGAAACAAATCACATGCGAAAAAAACACATTTTAATAAAGCATAAGCTAAAGCGCAACTAGCTGTACACAAAAAACCATTTAAGAACGAAATTTAAACACTTTAATAATTTTGTTTTACAGAACTATTGTAATTTTTAGCTTCCCTAAAAATATCTCAACAGATATTAATTAACACAGCAGAATTAGCAAAATAGCGAAACAACCAGAGCCATTAAGGAACACACATAAGCAAAATGACTACTTTATATAGCAGATTAATTGAAGTGGATTGAATTTATAAATTCGTTTTCTAGTTTTTTTGTTGATAATATGTTGTGAGCTTGAGCAATCCAGCCCGCTCAAGGTTTGTGTCTCTTCGTGACTTCCTTAAATTTATTCACTCCTCTCTCCATCTTCTCTCATCTGGCTGGTAGCCAGAAGCTGGATCATGATACGCATTTTCTTAACTGAATGGCCAGATATAGCGCATGAATGTGGGCCAAAGAGAGGAGAGGAAAGAATTGCGGGAATAGAGGAAACAGAAGAGAGAATGAGAGATGCGAGAGGAGAGGGAAGATGAGGGGAGATAGTAGAGGAGAGAGGAAAGGGGAGAGAAAAGGGAGAGGAGAGGGGAATAAGGGGAGAGAAGAGAAGAGGGAGAGAAAGGAGAGCTGAGAAGAGACAACCATTGAACTATTGTGAAGTTTCACGGACCCAAGGGCCGCGGATAGAGAGATGTGGCCCGCGGGCCAAGAGCTACATTAATTATCTAGCACTGGAGGTAAAAAATGTTGCCACTCTAATGCATCAATACTATACTTGATTTTTTAGTTAGCAGCTAATAAGAATCTACAAAAAAATCAAATTCAGTCGACAGTTGTTAATTTCATAGATACATATTAGGTGCCGAAAACATCCTCACTGAATATGTCATTAATAACCGGATGCACAGACGCCGAGGCCGGCTCAGCGGTTGCTTGAGTACCCGAATGCTGAAATATCAGCGCCATCCGCTCCCGCCGCAGCTTCACCATCTCGTGACGCAGACGCGACATGTCCAGCTCAAATTTGCGTCGCATAATCTCAACCTCTTTAGTTTTGGTCTCCTCTAACACGGCCAGAGCGGTTTTCAAGCCCTGCCGAGTGCAGGCGTCTAGCTGAAGAAAATGCGGCTCCTGCTCCAGTTTAGCTATAGACGGATAATACCGGATGATCTCGGCAACTAGAACGTATTCTAGTTCTTCAATTTTGGCCGCTTTCACTTCGCTAAAATATCTGATTACATTCTCCTCGGTGAGAAAGTTCTTTAAATAGCGCAAACATGTGGACCAGAGCAGGCCGACTTGGTACTCTTTGGACAGCGCTAGCAGAGCAACCACATTCTCCTGCGTGATAAACTGCTCAGGCGGTGTACACAACTGCACGCAATTTAACAAAGCTAGCACAGCTTCGTAGGATTTGTCCGGCAATTCGAGTTCGTCGCTGCGACTCTCTTTAAAATCGTGCGAAAACATCGAACGAAACACCGGAGACACTAACGACAACAGTCCGGTGTTTGTGTACAGATATTTGCCTTCAACTTTCAATTTGATATGACGAAACGGTATCGAATGGAACTGCGGATCGCACGGATCGATTAGCACCGGCGACACGTCGGCTCCGGCCTCGGCGCTGCCGACATTCGACGAATTCAACCAAGCGTCGATGCCGAACATTTAGTAGGAAAGATGTTTCTATTTATAGCCCTTGTTCTCTCTCTCTTCTTGTGTGATATACTTTACATGCAATAAATTGATTATAAGGCAATAAACTTGTATCAAAATACAACAATGAGTGTCTTGGCAGCGCAAATCAATACTAAATGATCAGCTTAATAAGTAAGTTTAGGCTGAATTATAACAAGCCTATCTGTCCCATACCCAAGAATACATTAAGAAAAATTTATGACAGGCATTATAACAGACATTATATCAAATACTGACACTAAGACAAACACTAGGACAGCCACTAGGACAGACACACTAGAACGGGCACTAAGACAGCCACTAGGACGGACACTAGGACAGACACTAGGACAGACAATAAGACAGACGATAAGACAGACACTAATACAGACACTGAGAAGACACTAGGACAAGCACCGACACTGAGGAGACACTAGGACAAGCACCGACACTGAGGAGACACTAGGACAAGCACCGACACTGAGGAGACACTAGGACAAGCACCGACACTGAGGAGACACTAGGACAAGCACCGACACTGAGGAGACACTAGGACAAGCACCGACACTGAGGAGACACTAGGACAAGCACCGACACTGAGGAGACACTAGGACAAGCACCGACACTGAGGAGACACTAGGACAAGCACCGACACTGAGGAGACACTAGGACAAGCACCGACACTGAGGAGACACTAGGACAAGCACCGACACTGAGGAGACACTAGGACAAGCACCGACAGACACTAAGGCACTGGCAAACACATGCTTACAGATACTTAAGAGACACAAAGATATGCTTTGATCGATATCAATACAAAAAATAACAAAAGAGAAACTTATTTACAAATTGAAAAATCAGTAGATTATATGTTTATTTATATAAGTAAAGAATCTATTAATACACACACAGAGCGCATTAGAACTAAGTTATGTTATGCCGTCTTTACTACAAATCATATATGCTTTGGAAATACAGCGGAAATTTAAATCAGTTATATATATGCTTAAACAATTATCAACATCTTTAAAAGCTAATTGCGGACAGATAAAATTTCAACCAGAGATGGGAACACTTTTCTACCTCAAGGGCAGATAACAAAGAATCTAATCATCAGCTCATTGTTGCGGGCCCACGTGAGAGAAAAGAGAGGGATTAAAGAGAGAAGAGAAAAGAAGAGATAAGAGGTGAGATAAGAGAAAATGAGAGAAGGGACAAAGGAAAATATGAGGAGAGGGTAGAGAAGAGGGGAGAGAGCAGAGAAGAGGAGGGAATAAAGAAGAGGAGAGAAGAGAAAATAGAGTAGGGAGTAGAGAAGAATGGACGAAGGAGAGAAGAGGAGAGAGTACAGAAGAGAGGAGGGGGTAGAGAAGAAAAGAGAGGAGAGAAGAGGGGAGTAGAAAAGAGAGGACAGAGAGGAGAGTAGAGAAGGGGAGAGGAGAGAGGAGAGAAGAGATTAGAGAAGGGGGAGAGAGAAGAGAGGAGAGGAGTTTAGAAGAGGAGAGAGTAGATAGGGGAAGGAGAGAGGGAGGGGAGAAAGTTGAAGAGAGCTGAGAGGAGACATAAACCAGAATATAAACCTTGAGCGGGCCAGATTAAGGCTTCTCGAGCTATACGTGACCCACGGGCCCGCGTTTGCCGATGTCTAATTTAAACAATACCAAAAAATTATACTACTACTAACTTGACTTCGCGACAATGAATCAATGAACTAGGTTTTACTGAGGCATAATAATCGATCATGAATAAATCACTCAAAGGTTTAAACAAGCTAGCAGCCTAACATTAGTTTTTCGTAAAGCACAGAAAGAAAATCAACAAACTACAGCTTAGCACTTGGATTAGGCAAATTCGACAATGGATCGCGACAATTACTAATTATAAATTTTTCCAATGCTTTAACATACTCGTCAGGATGCTGATAGTAGTGAGCAGCGTGTATGGACTCCGGCCAACTAAGAGTGTCGATAGTGTGACCTCTAGCTTGCATAGTTGGCAACAGGTGCTGCTCTAATAGATTCGTATCGCATAACGAATCATTGGCACTGTAAACAAACAACACAGGCGTTGGTGCCAGCCTACTCTGATAGAAATCAATACTTGTCTGATAGAACTGCAGAGTAGAAGAGTGGAATGCATTGAAATAGCCGCCAATAAGATAGTGCGATAGGCTGCGCAGAAATCTAAGCTGGACAACATTGTCAACTAGGCCAGTAACCATGCGATCAACGCTGCCATAGACAATACTGTCCATTACCTGGCCACGCAGACAGCCGTTCAATGAAGAATCCAACACCTGCTGATTATGCTGTTCAGCTAGACGCATTTGAAATAAAGTCAACAGATAGGCGCCAACCGAGGTTCCGTGAAAGAATAAGTCCCTGCCATCAAGCCAGTTCTGACCGACAAGACATTGATGCAAGTCGGCTACAAACTTCCTACCAGACTGTGGTGCAACAAAATGCTTGGCTTGGCCCTGGGCCACGATCACGTCCAGACCTAATCTGTGATACAATTCGACAAATTTATTCACTGGACCCTCTTTGGCAAGCAGCCAGGGGAAGAATACAACAAGAGGCCGGCGTGAACTGGACGATATCCTGGCAGTATAGAGTCTGATATTGTTGGACAGCAATAGACTCGATGCAGTTTTTGCCATGGTTACTAACTGTGGCTGGAATAGTATTACTAAAAAGGTCAATTCAAAATGCGTATGGAAATCTGCTGTAACTTTCTAGCAATTCAAAATAAAGAAAACCAGAAAAAATTCAAAAAAAAAATTTGTTAACTCATTTATTTATTTTAAGCATGACAATGCAATAGACTTGGCTCTTTAATAATGTGCTTAGAAATTTCTAATTTGATATGCTTTGTTGAGCCTGACTGTACAAGCAAATACAATGCAACAACAATACCACAATAAAATATGAGAGATTAATTTCAGCAAATACTCATAAAAAGAGCACACAGAGTTTTAAACTCGACACATGATTTTAGTTATGAGCACTTGTGAACAAACTTCAAATAGAATACAAGCACTCAAAAAATTGATTTCCAAATTACCAGAAAAAATTAATTACAGATGAAATCGACGGGTCACTCACAAAATCACGAGTTTTGCCCAACAATTTTTGTGTAAGTAGTGCCTTTCGCACATTTTGACACTTCATTTTTACATGTACTGGGAAATTTTCACTCGCTAACTATAACAAGTACTAACCGCAGTCAACGATGCTTAACTGAAGAACTGAAGCAGCACTCTAATGTGCCAGCGGCCCAGGCTCGATTCCAAGTGCAGTCGCATTAATTTGGGGCTGAATTGGAATCTCGGCTTGGCTCTGCTCGTGCAATTAACGCCCAGCTTGAGGGCCAACCCCCCAGGCACAGCAAAGTGTACATGCCTAACGATAAATAAAGTTAGGGCCGCTGTACACCTGTGAGTGTGTGCCTGTGCGTATGACTGCGTACGTATCCGCGCGCTTGTGTGCCTGGAGTCGGCGGAATGGGGGCAGCAATGCCTCTCGCCGGTTGAGTGACAATGTCAGAAAAAACCAGTCAGAGAAAAAGGAAGACATATTCAGAAATCAAATCTTTGGCGCATAAAACAGCATGTAAGAAAAATAGTTAATTCTCATCAATATCTCCGCACCAGAGACAGGCCAACATAATAAACTAGAATAAAGCAGAACACAGCCCCGCCAACAATGTAGCACATCAGACGGCGATCAGTACCTGCTCTGCTAGCGAAGCCCTGTACTCGGCCAAAAGTATTCTCTAGTAGTCCTTGAGCCGAACCAAAATCTGAGCTCATACCGTCTAACACTGTGTTAGACCGATTCACTTCAGAGTCAATATCTTTAGCGTGACCTCGTAATGTAGACAATTTAGCGGCCAACAACTCCGCTCTTTGATCATTCTCATTCAATAGAGTCTGCTCATCGTGCCAGTCGCGTCTGGACTGACCGGCGCCACTGGCTCCGCCATTTGACATGACTAGTGTTTTACAAGCAGAAAAGTGCACATGCCTGACGATTAGAAAGTCAAAAAAGGGCTGCTGTACACCCTGTGTGAGCGTGTGTATGAGTGTTTAAAGATTTCGCCAAAGGCGCACAACCCATATTGTAATTATTATTAAACTGTAGTCCTAACGCGTTTAAAGCTACGCTACACTCTTAATATACTACTAGCACGTTCTAAAATCTAAGTACTAAAAAAAGAATAAAATTGAATTAGAAAGAGAAAAGAACGCTTGGTTCAAGCAAAAAATATCGCAGAGTATATTTATTTTAATCTAATGATTTTGTTAACTTTATAAATATGGACATATGTCTACGTTACTAATAAAAAATGTTCATAATTTTTTTAAACTGACAGCAACTAAATAAAATATATGAAAATGAAAATGAGATATTATAAATTAACAAGCAATGACCTAACGATAAAAGTTTTTTCTGCTAGTCAACATTACCATATAACTAATTTATCGAGGTTAGAATAGACAACAAAGTTTCCTGTGTGTTTGTGCACAATTTATTTGTTTAAACGATCAGCTTTTTTAAACAACAGGTTCCTACCACAGATATTAGAATAACTAGATGGGCCACTCCGTACATTTGCGTGTAAACTACTTAGTTTAGTAGTAAGTTAAACTGAAATATTTTAATCCGTTTGTAATTTCAAGGCTTATTCAATGGCTCATATCCACCCAGCTAAAACCCTCTCTAAAACCGCGCCTTTCCACACTAGCCCACGCCCCGCCACCCAATTTTTATTGCTTTTCTCGGAATTCCAGCCCAAAGCTGCCATGTACATTTCAGTGGACTGGCTAATGTACATTATGGCTGAACCAATTAGCATGTTTACGCCTGCAAGCTTGGGCTTCTTAAACTTATTAAAGTCATTTCAGCTGCCTTTATTTTAAAAATAGCTTACGTATTCTTCGCTACTGAAATGAAAGTAGAAAGCTGTTGTAATATATGCCTGAGTGGCCCATTTAGTTATTCTAGTATATGTGGTTTCTGCCATCTAAAACTATGTCACATCATGTGTCGCCTGGCACAGTACTTTTGACTGCCTAAAAGTACATATGCAATTCAATGACCTCGAACTTGCAGTAGATACTGCACCACCGCGTCAACAACCTCCTTGGTGTTAGACGAACCGCCTAGGTCCGGCGTTCGAATGCCGCTACGCAGCACAGTTAACACAGCATTACGCAGCTTTTTAGCATCCTCGGCATCGCCTAAATACTCCAGCATATCAGCTGTCGTTAGCAACAGAGCCGATGGATTAGCAATATTTTTACCGCGGATTGATCTGCCAGAATTTCTCGTACCAGCCTCGAATACGGCGTATTTACGTCCAATATTCATACCAGCGGCTACGCCGGGACCGCCAACTAAACCGGCGGCAATATTGCCAATTATATTGCCATAGAGATTCGGCAATACCATTATATCGAATTGTTGCGGCCTAGCAACCAGCTGCATGCAACAATTGTCAACTATAACATCGTTAAACTCAATGCTAGGATAGTCGCGAGCGACATCTCGACAGACGTCTAAGAACAGGCCGTCGGATAGTTTCATAATATTGGCCTTGTGCACCGCCGTAACGCGATGGCGCCTAGTTTTAATAGCCGTATCGAAGGCAAACTTAGCAATCTGTCGACTCTTAGCTTCAGTGATAATTTTAAAGCTTTCAACAACGCCAGGCACGTTGAAATGCTCTAGTTGGCTGTATTCACCTTCCGTGTTCTCGCGTATAACCAGTATGTCAATGTCGCTGTAACGAGACGGCACACCTTCGATAGATTTACAGCGCTGTACATAGGCGAACAGGTCCAGCTTAGTTCGGAGCTGAACATTCTTCGATGTCATGCCTAAGAAAAAAATTAATTGCATTATTCAATTACAAATTGGTGTTTTCAACATACTTAAAGAGCAGAATGCTGTGAAGTCAAGGCATATAGGGGGATTGCTGAGATGTCAAGGCTTGGGAGGGGGATTGCTTCGATGTCAAGGCTTGGGAGGGGGATTGCTTCGATGTCAAGGCTTGGGAGTGGGAATTTTTAGATGTCAAGGCTTGAGAGTGGGAATGCTTCGATGTCAAGGCTTGGGAGGGGGAATTTCTAAGATCTCAAGGCTTGGGAGGGGGAATTGCTAAGATGTCAAGGCTTGGGAGGGGGAATTGCTGAGATGTCAGGGCTTGGGAGGGGGAATTGCTTAGATGTCAAGGCTTGGGAGGGGGAATTGCTAAGAAGATGTCAAGGCTTGGGAGGGGGAATTGCTGAGATGTCAGGGCTTGGGAGGGGGAATTGCTTAGATGTCAAGGCTTGGGAGGGGGAATTGCTTAGATGTCAAGGCTTGGGAGGGGGAATTGCTAAGATGTCAAGGCTTGGGAGGGGGAATTGCTTAGATGTCAAGGCTTGGGAGGGGGAATTGCTTAGATGTCAAGGCTTGGGAGGGGGAATTGCTTAGATGTCAAGGCTTGGGAGGGGGAATTGCTAAGATGTCAAGGCTTGGGAGGGGGAATGCTTAGATGTCAAGGCTTGGGAGGGGGAATTGCTTAGATGTCAAGGCTTGGGGGGAATTGCTTAGATCTCAAGGCTTGGGAGGGGGAATTGCTAAGATGTCAAGGCTTGGGAGGGGGAATTGCTTAGATGTCAAGGCTTGGGAGGGGGAATTGCTTAGATGTCAAGGCTTGGGGGGAATTGCTTAGATCTCAAGGCTTGGGAGGGGGAATTGCTAAGATGTCAAGGCTTGGGAGGGGGAATTGCTAAGATGTCAAGGCTTGGGAGGGGGAATGCTTAGATGTCAAGGCTTGGGAGGGGGAATTGCTTAGATGTCAAGGCTTGGGGGGAATTGCTAAGATGTCAAGGCGAATATGATACATGCACATAAATAATTTTTGTTCCTTGCTTAGCTTGTATTCGCCGCCCCGAAGGGGGGCACTAGATTTCTATTCCTATATACTAAAAATTATATATAAATTTGCAATACAAAACAATTAACAGAACGAAAATTAATTTTAAAAGATTAGAAAATAAAATGAGGCGGTGAAAAAATACAAAACACGGCTGTTCAGTCCAAGGACTGAGGGGCTCAAGCATTTTGGGTACCAACTAACCTGAAGCCTCAGGACAAGCATTCAAGCTTGTCATAATTTTTTTCTAGAATATCCTTTACGTCTATCTTGATAAGTTATTACGTAAACTACTTTATCCTTTGCGGTAAGGCTTATAAAATTTGAATCTTTATCAATGGAATGTAAAATAGAATTAAACATCTTCAATTCGTCTAGAAGTTATTACAATACTACACTGTCTGAGCTTATCCGGTCTGAGCCGGAGAGAGGAGAGGGGAGAGGAGGATGAGAGGATAGGAAAGAAAAAAAGAGAAGAGAGCTGAGATGACAAATAAGCCTTGAGCGGGGCCGGATAGAGAGGCTACGCATGCGGAGCTGGCTGACCTCTGCTATAAATGTATCAAACATTTTGTACTAACAGAAAAAATTCCAAAGCCTGCAATAACTAACAGCATCTGGTAAGATAAGTACATTTAACAACTCACCTCCCATAACAGTGTAGTCAGTGTTAGCTGTAGGATAAGTAAAATTTAAAGTAACACAGATTTAATTGCCTTATTGAATAATTAACTACCCTCTTACTATTATAAAGTACGACAGGTACTTTGCAACAAAAAACCATTAGCTAATAAAACACCAGAGTTAGACGAACAGTACTGAAGCAGCGAAGAGTAAATGTTGATGCAAAAACATGATTCAATTTAGGTCAAGGGTCGGCAAACTCTGGCCACCGGGTCCTTTGAAACTTCATAATGGCAATTTGGCCTGCTCAAGGTTTGTGTCTCTTTTGAGCTCTCTTATCTTCTCTCTCCCCCCTCTACTCTGGCCGCTCTTCTCTCCTCTCGCCCTTCTTCTGTTCTCTCCTCTCTTTTCTTTATCTTTCTCATCTCTTCTCTCATTTCATCTTTCGTCCTTATCCAAAGTCCTTCTTTTCTCTTATATCAAATATCTCATCTCTCATTTTATCTCCTTTCTCGCCTTTCCTCTCTTCTATCATCCCTCGTCTCCTTTCCCTTTTCTCCTCTATTCCTTCTTCTTTCCTCTCTCCACTGGCCCGAGGCCATTATTAGCAAGGTTCTTCATCTGCACATCAATGTAAAAATTTTGGCGACCCCTGATTAATTATTTCAATTGACAAGAACCAATAACCCTATATAATCAATTGACACACTTTTCACTCGCATCAGAAAGCATGCTACTCTACTAATAGTAGCTTAAGGCCTTAAACTATCAATTTATTGAAACTTACCTTCAAAAGTTTCTAAATTTCCTTTCAGCCCCACGCCATTTCGTTTAATAGACAGTATAGCCCTGCGCATGTCCTCGTCTGTGCCTCGCTCGGCAGACAGCGGTATCTCCTCGAAATCAATGGGCGATCCGGCTACATTAACTATGGTTTTAACCGAGTCCATCAATTCCGGCCCGATCCCGTCGCCAGGAATCAGCGACACGTGGTGTCGGCCGCCATATTTGGCTGCATTTAAAATACCGCCAGCTTCAACGCCTTGATCGGCGTGTTGAAGCGAAGCACCGCTAGACCCGGCAGATTCAGTGGCAGTAGCAGCGGCGGCACTGAGTCCACCGCCACCGGAGCAAAAGCTGCGAGCCTGATTGCAAGCGAAGCGAATGGCTCCTACGCTAGTGGCGCTGTGTAGAAATCGAACTGACGCCATGCATAAAAAACAGCGCAATTTTTTTTAAATTACCTTTTAGTTTTTAGTTTAGTTCTCTTGACATTAGAATCTAAGTGCCAAACGGCTAAATTGAGCTCCTCTCAATGCCGATCCCGAAATCCCCGCAAAAATTATGATCCTAATCTTCAAATCCCAGAAAAATTTGGAATCTTAATCCTAAAATCCCATCAAATTTGGGATCTCAATCTTAATTGTGAAATCCCAGCAAAATTGGGATCCCAATCATAATCTTGAACTCCCATCAAAATTGGGATCTCAATTTTAATTGTGAAATTCCATCAAAATTAGGATCTCAATCTCAATTGTGAAATCCCAGCAAAATTGGGATCCCAATAATAATCTTAAAGTCCCAGCAAAAATTGGGATTCTTCTCCCATCTAACCTCTAATCTCTAGCCTACCCTTTACACATGCATGCCCAACACCCCACCAACCTGGCCATTTTGGCTGGGTAGTGAGAAGTCTGGCCAAGGTAAGTCACAAAATGCTAACCAGAAAACACATATATAGTACTAAGTAAATGAGGCATTTAGCCTTAATAATTTAGTGATTATTAATTCTGATGTTTACCCAAAACTTTTTCTTTGGTTTCTTTCATAGGTAAGTCAAGGGGGCCGTAGCCCAGCGGTCTAGCACAGGCTCTGGTGTTCCAAATAGTTTAAGGATGTATAGTAAATTAAATGGCTTTCATTTTAAAAACCTTGAACCTTTTTTTCCTTAAAAACTTTTTTCCATTTTGCTATTTTTCCTTTTCTTTTTGGGAGTGGTGAAAAAGAATTTACTAATACCAATTTTAGGGCATTCTTCTATAACTAAGGCAAGTTTCCTAAAGTACTCATTGTTTATATAGTATAAATACAATTTTCTTAGTTTCATCATTTTTTTATTTATATTTATATTTATTTTATCTAAATCTACATTTAGATTTTTATTTAAAATACAGAAAAATCTGCCACACAATAGCTTAATTTTTTAAATTGCCATGTCATAATATGTTGCTTATCTTGCTACTTTTTGCTTTGCTCCTACTTTTTGTTGATTTGTTGACTCATTATAAGTTTATAGTCAAACTCTTCTATATGTTTTCAATTGTCTGATTTTGAAGATATTAAAGTTAATATAGAGAGAGTTGCTGCTATAATTTTGTGCAAAATGATATTAGTTAGATCATTAGAATAGGAGATATAATGAAAAGTAGTACTACAATCAGGACAGCCTTCAAAGCTAGATGGATCAATTTTAACTTTATAATTATTAAATGCCTATCATTTAAAATAACCAGTTGACAATTAACCAAATATTTCCTTTTTACCATAGTTCATATTGTGTATTAGTATACAATTGGTTGAATGCTAGAAAAAATATGAGACCTTGTTTGTACACTGGGACTAAACAAATATATTATTGACAACTGTTTCCACTGTTATATATACTAGGATATGCTAATGTACACTAAAAATGGCTAATACCCTTGTTATACACTAGGAAATCCTAGCATACATGTTGCCTTCCAAACTATGGCCTTTTAAAAAACAAAGGTTATCAAAACAACTATTTATATTTTTTACCAAAATGTCTGTCCCCAAAACAACCTGCACTTATTCTATTAGTCTAACTATAGACCTATGCTATCTATATTGTTTTTTATTTAACTTTAGTTTCCCACTCTAAATTAGGCCTTATTTTCTAGATTTTTTGCTTTACCAGTAGGTCTAAAGAATAAAAAAATAATAAGGAAAAAAACTAAAAGTCAAAATAAAAAATCAATGAGCCATACAGCATAGTAGCCTAGTCTAAAGCAGGAAAGTGAAACAAATTGCTAAATTGTCAATCTAGAAATGCAAGAAAATAATCTAGAATGCCAAAGAAAATATGCCCAATTATAGTCTCATATCATAGTCAAGATCATAACATGCCTGCATTAGAATAAATCCTATCAAGAAAGTTTTAATAGGCTATACCACAACTTTTAGAAAAAATGCAAAAATCAGTAATTTTCTATTTAAAAAAGACTAGTAAAACTTGTATTTGATCTGTTTCATAGAAAACACAATATAAAGGTTCATTAATTAAAAAGCCATCAATACATCAGCAAACAAAAAGTGCTAATAAAAAGAAACTATATGTGAGAGAGGCCAAGTTTTGAATCCCTGCCGTTTTCTTAGTAACTGCGAAGTTTGTAGAATTTTGTTTGAATGCACCCATCCCCACCCCAATTTTCGTATAAATAGAAGGGAATTCAGCGCCCAGAGAGGCAACCGAGTTTTCAGGTTCATAGGCGATTTGCCTAACAAAATTTGAAGAATCTTTCAAAGTCTTCCTTATTTGCCAAAAGCTGAGAGCGAATGCTCATTGGACAAGAGGTAGAAATTACCAAGAGCAAAAGACAAACAGTCTAAAAGCCAATAGCGGAACCGCGAACAGTAAAGGCGTAGAGAGCCAATTGAAGAGGGAGAAATATCCAAATAAACTGTTCGAACTGAACAACCAATGGAAAGTCGTATATGACAAAATAAAATCTGTAAGAGAAAATTGAAATTCACTGGGCAAACTCGATCCATTGGAGGACGCTGCTTTAGGACTTAGTCATCCCCCTCCCCCCCTAGCTGAACAGTGTCTTGCCGCTCGGGCACTGCGCGCTACCAGGGCAATCCGTGCTTACGTGAAAGCCCATAGCCTTACCTCAGTAACATCTTATTTTAGTAGTTCATAACGAATTCAATAAGCTAATATAATAAAATTCTAGAATTACAGCCAAACCCCCCCTTCAACAACTTGGTGGCACAGTGAGATAAAATTCAATAACAGTAAAGAGACCGGTAACAACTTGGTGCATCGGTGGGATAGTTATAATAATTAAATCCACCTCCCACAACTTGGTGATTGCGGTGGGATTTAGAGAATAATAAAAGGTGCCCTACCACAACTTGGTGGCAGCGGATAGGGATCGAGATCCAGTGAAAAGACCCGATGTTGCTGAAAAAGTCGAATTGACAAAGAGAAATTATAGACTCGGAATAAGCCATGGCAGCAATCAATGATACTATTGGACTATTAGCAGAAGAGTTGAGGAATAGATTAGAACTAGGGCCCATGAGACATATTAAAATTCAGAAGTATACCCCCAGCCAAGACATCTGAATCTGGCTGGTAGCCTTTGATCAGCGATGTGACGCCAAAGGAATAGACGTAGCCAATAGGAAAACTGAGTTAGTAGCTAATTTGGACTTGTCAACTGCTTTCGCTGCAGTTCAGCGATTGAATTTGCCAGAAGAGTTGACCTATGAGGAGTTTAAGGATAGGCTTGTAGAAAGATTTGGTAGGCTAGGAAGTGCTTCCGAGTTCAATGAAGAATTTAGAGGAAGGATGCAGGGAAGAAATGAGGCGACCGACATGTTTGCTGATGCCCTGATAGAGCTGTCAAGCCGAGCATTCCCAAACATGAATGCCGAGCAAAGAGAAGAAGAAGTGGTAGAACAATTCATAAAAGGTGTCAGAATCCCCTCAGATACAAGGGAGAAGCTGATTTTTGCGCAGCCAGCTAGCCTGCAGGAAGCTAGGCGCATGTTGAGGCGCATTGAAGCTGCTTGGCACATGTCCCACAAGAACGGAGTAAGAGTGATTAAAGACGAAGAAGGAGAGAAAGAGAGCCTGACAGAAGTCGTCAAGAAGCAGAAAGAGGAGCTGGAAAAGCAGCGAAAACTCATTCAGGAGCTACAGGCGGAGAGCCACAAAGAGAAGGTGCAGGTGTATCAGCCAATGGCTACTCAGCCAGTGCATTATCAGCCTGCTATAGTACAGCCTCAGCCTGTACGATATCAGCAAATGGCTTCTTAGCCCCAGCATGTGCGCTATCAGCCGAGGGCGTATCAGCCACGGCCACCCCCACTAATGAACCAGCATCCCAGGTTCCCAGCGCAGTCTCAGCCATCATCAGCTAGACCCAACCAGCACCGATTTCCGCCAAGAAACCTGAATCAGGGAAACTGAATGGCAAGGGTCGGAAGTCGAGGCCACATCCCTCAAGCAGAACCCCAAGCGAAATGCAGGCCTCCCAAAATCCCCGCCAACCCGCTTGTGATACAGCAAACAGAGGATGGCAACTTGTAAAAAGGCGCAAGCGAAATGCTTATGCACCCAATGCGAAAATGCACCCTGTATCTATGCGAAATGCACCAACTGCGTCCACTATGTCTGCACCAACTGCGTCTACTATGCCTGCATCATCTATGTCTACAGTATCAGCACCCGCTGCTGCAGCGCCCGCATCTGCTGCCGCAGCATCCCAATTGCTTACTTCGCCCAATGTGTCAACCGCCGAGACCTCAGTCATCACGCCGATGACTGTCAAGCCCAAGAAGTCCCGTCGAAACCGCCGCCGCAAATCCAAGAAGACTCCAGCCAATGCCAAACTCGAGCTAATCAGCCCCAAGAGCTACGAAGCAATCGTAGTAGGCAACATCAATCGCCAAGAGATTGACTTCCTGCTAGATACTGGAGCTAGCAATAATTTCCTGAGTAAGTCAGTCTGGTCTAAAATTTTCAAGCCTGAGCAAATCAAGAATACAAGTAGAAGAGTATCTACTTTTGACGGAGCCACAGTACAGCTAGAAGGAGAAATTTCCGTTGCTGTTGAGTTTGGAGATATTCGAATTGAAATAATGTTCCTATTATGTGGCCACGAATGTGACAACATTTTGGGAATGGAATTCTTTCTTGAGCAGTGCGAAAGCATTCATCTGACAAAAGGGATGCTGATCCTAAAAGAAGGAGCCTGCATACCTATGCAGTACACGCACATGCCTGTACGAGTCTGCAGAGTGTACACTCAAGAAAAGGCAATTATCCCTGCGAATAGCGCACTGCGCATTCCAGTTAGACTGGTGGAGAATGCCGAAGCTAACTATGGCGCTCCAATGACCATAGAAACAATTGGTGATGGTGTAAGAGCCAAAGAGCTAACGATCGAAATGATCCCGACTCTGGTCACTATGCAGCAGGGCGCCGCAGTCGTCGAAATTGTGAATCGGCACCCCGTTGAAGTCAGGTTGCCCAAATCTGCATTGGTAGGGCTCGCTAAGCCCATGAAGGCCAAAGATCTGCTCTATTGGTCAGCACCGACATCTGATCAGCAGCCATCAGCGGAAGTACAAGACTCAGCCCGTGTCAATCAGGTCCAAGCCACTGAAGAAGAGTGGGTGAGTGAAATTAGCATTGGTACTGATTTGACTACTGAACAGAGAGCAGCAGTAGTAGCATTAGTAAAAGAGCATCGAGAAGCTTTCTCTCAAAATGACCTCGATATGGGGCTAACTCATTTAGTGACCCAAGAAATTTCTTTGAAAGACGAGACCCCTTGTGAGAATCCCTACTCGCCGAATTCCTCCCCATCTCCAAAAGCAGGTCGATGCCCAGCTAGACGACATGCTAGCGAAAAATCTCATCCGTCCCTGCTATTCCACCTATTCCACCCCACTAGTCATCGTGCCAAAGAAAGATGGCACCATTCGCATTGTCAACGATTTCCGAGTGTTAAACTCGCGAGTGAACTATTTCCCCTACCCTCTCCCAAACATCCAAGAAACCTTCTCTAATCTCACAGGAAGCCAATTCTTCAGTAGCCTCGATCTTAACTCAGGCTATTGGCAGGTCCCAATTAAGGAAGAACATAAGTTCATGACAGCTTTCTCCACCCTGACTAGAGGACAGTTTGAGTACCAGGTGATGGCGCAGGGACTATCCAATGCTCCCGGTACCTTTCAGAGGCTAATGAACTTAGTACTCGCTGGAATTCAGCACAAGTTTGCTATGTCCTATATTGACGATATTGTCACTTATTCAAAACAGTTCGAAGACCATTTGTCCCATTTGAAAGAAGTTTTCCAGAGACTAATCAATGCCGGATTAAAGCTTAGAGCGAAAAAGTGCAATTTGTTCCATAGAGAGCTGAAGTATTTAGGCCACGTGATAGGTAGAGATGGTATTCGAAGTGACGAAGCAAAGATCGAAGCGATCAAAAGCTGGCCTAAACTGAAAGAGGTGAAAGAGCTACGTAGCTTTTTAGGACTGTGTAATTATTACAGTCGATTCGTGAAAAACTATGCTGAAGCCGCGCACCCACTGTTCCAGCTCACCCGAAAGGGAGTGCAAAATTTCTCAGCAAAATGGACAGATGTGCATGATAAGGCTTTTGAATCATTAAAACAGCGCATGATGTCAACAGAGGTGCTTGCGTATCCTGAATTCGTAGATGACGAAAATGTCAAAATGGTTCTGGATACCGATGCCAGTGAAGGACGGATTGGGGCCCGTTTAGGTCAGATCCAGTCCGATGGTATTGAAAGGCCTATTGCGTACTTTAGCCGCGCAATGAAAGAGTCGGAAAAGTGCTACCCTATCACTTGAAAGGAGTTGTTAGCACTTGTAGACGCTATGAGACACTTTCGTTTCTATTTGATCGGAAAAAGATTTCTCGCCTGAACTGACCATAAAGCAATTCTCTGGTTGCTACGGCAGACTGAAGCCCAGGGTATCTTAGGACGTTGGATTGAGCGCCTGACTGAGTTTCAGTTTGACATTGAACACAGAAGTGGCGCCAAGCATACCAACGCGGACAGCTTGTCCAGGAGACCCGCGGAGACAGCCGAAACAGGCCAGAGTGATAAGTCAAACACTGAATTGGTGACTAAAGGCGATAATGCCAACCCAGAATTTCCCTCCCCCAACAGAGCCGAATTGGCCGAACTGAGTCAGAAGGCAAAGGCAGAGGACAGCTGTACAAGCCAGGCCCAGCTGCCAGTTGAGGACTCAATACCCGATTGTCCTGCTCCAACCCCCCTCTCGCTGAACCATTTAGCCACCCAGCCCCCGTGCCATTCAGTCCCCCAGCCCTCTCCCCCTTGTAATTGTGTTCAGGATAACAATTTGGAGCCACTGAGCTTGAGCCTTGCGCAATCGAGCCAAATCCCTGTAATGTCCAAACACGAACAAGAGAGCGAGGTGCGAAGAGTCGATAAGCTCTTGACTGACTACCTCCCCGTCCCGCTGAAGCGTGACCAAATTGTTAATGCCCAGAGAGAGGACCCCTCGATCCGAACCCTCGTGCAATGGAAATGTGCGAAAGTTGAAATCCCAGTGCCCCAGAGAACCGACCCCCCGCTGTTAAAGCAAATGTGCAAAGCCTATGAGGCTATGAGAATTGAAAACGAATTGTTAATCGTGAAAGAGGACGAAAATTGGAAGGTTGTCCTGCCAGAGTCATTAGACAGGCTAGTTCTTGGCGATCTCCACGATAGCCCACTAGCTGGACACTTAGGCAGAGACAAGACCATCCAGAAAGTCCGCGAGAGATTTTGGAGACCCGGTCTGACCACGGCAGTTGAGAAGTACATCTCTGAATGTATACCCTGCCTGGAAAGCAAACGAGGACACAAGGTCCAAGCCCCCATCCAGTCCTTCCCTATCAGCGAGCCATTTCACCGCCTCCATATTGATATAATCGGGCCAATATCCAAGCAGAGTAGAAGAGGGCATTGATATGTGCTCACAGTGGTTGATAGCACCACGCGATACCCCTTTGCCTTTCCGATCCGCAACCAGAAATCAGACACTGTCATTAAAATCCTGCAGGAGAGAATCTTCAGTGAGTATGGACAGTGCCACTGGATTCATACCGATAATGGTAAAACATTCCCCAGCAGACAGTTCAAGGCTTTCTGTGAACTCTATAATGTCAAGCAGACATTCACTACCCCCTACCATGCCCAGAGCAACGGCTTGGTAGAAAGGTTCAATAAGCAGATCAAGTCTATTATTACCTGCCTTATCAAGAAAGACCACAATAACTGGGATCTAATGATTCCAGCTGCGCTAGTTGCTGTCCGAACCAGTATCAATCAGACAACAGGTTTCATACCCCATTTCCTGTTATTTGGAAGGGAAGCCGTGTTACCTATGGACAATCAGATCAAGGACCCAAAGCACTACGCAGGCTATCCATCCTATGTTGCCTAACATGCCGAAAGACTAAATGTCGCCCAGAAACTCGTAAAAGAGAAATTGGAGAAGGTGATAAACCAAAGACAGACCGCTGCTGAAACTAGCAAACTGCCAAAGGAAGTACCGTTAGGAAGTTTAGTGCTTATTATTAACCCGCAGCTAGATAACGAGGAGTCGCATAAATTCCATAGACAGCGAAGATCAGCATACCGAGTTTTGAAGCAAATTTCAGAAGTAGTATTTAAGGTGCAGAAGGAGGAAGAAGGAAAGCTAGAAGGGAAAGAGTTGTTAGTGCATAGGGACAATTTAGCTGTAGTGCCAAATTCAGTTAAAGAAATTGCCGCCAGCCAGTTAGACAAAACTGCGATTGCGAGAGAACCTAAAGTTAAGGAAGCCAGCGCAGCACCGCAGAAGCGAAAGTTAAGGGAAGCCACCCCCGGAGGGAAGAGATAGAAGAATATGAAGAATCGGAAGATGAAAACCGCCTGAATTGGCAATGCAATCTCCGAGACAATGATAATTTAGAGCCAGAAAGTGAAAGCGAGGATGAAGTATCAAGTGAGTCTGATAGTGAGATTTTTGAGGAAGAAGGCAGTGAGGTAGAAGAAGCAGAACCAATGCAAGAGGAAGAAAGAGAAGAGCTCGAACCTGAGCAAGAGGCAAACGAGATTACCGAAGAGGCGCCTAGACCTGAGAAGAGGTACAACACTCGTAGTCAGATTAAGCCCCTGAACAGATGCTTGTGCTATCTGAAAAGGCTGATTACAGTGTGGCGCCTATTGCCCAATCTGACCTATTGAGAGACGGGAAGCAGAAGGAAGGCGCGCACAGGCGCAAAGGCGTGAGGAAGCAATCCCATTGGAAGAGAGAAGTTGGGTGCGGAGAGCCAATGAGAGCACGTTGGGAAATTGGCTGTCTAAGCAAATCAGAGGCCACGATCCCTTTCCTGGGACCCCCCCGGAGAGGCCTATATAAGCGAGGCCCCTGATGCCCCGGAAGCCTCACATATTTGCAGAGATACCGAGAATTTCGGAAACAGCTATGAGCGATCAAGAAGACGAATTTTTCTTGCTCAACGAGCTCCTGAGTTTGGACGACCCGTTCGATCTCCAGGAGGAAGTAGTGGTAGCGACTGCCGAACCTGGCACATCAGCAACCGCCGAATCTGGCACAATTGCCGAATCTGGCACAATTGCCGAACCTGGCACATCAGCAACCGCCGAATCTGGCACAATTGCCAAACCTGGCACATCAGCAACCGCCGAACCTCGCACAGCCGCATCTGCCGAATCTGGCACCCCTGTACTGGCCGACTCTGGCACGATTGCAACCGCCGACGCTGGCACTGTTGTGTGGGCACCAGCCAGAATGGGCACTGAAGCCGGCGCTACTGCAGGCAAGCAGGGCGACGCGGCCAATGACAACCAGAGCACTGTTCCGAAACGCCCACCGATTTGAGGTGACCGAGACATAGAGGTGCCCGAAAGACAGCGCACACTGCTGACTAAGCCCGGAGCCCGGTTACGGTCGGTGGTCAAGCGAGTCGGGTCACCAGTGCGAGCCCCGGTACAGTCCAAGAAGACTGCTACGTCACGAATCCCGGTGTCTCAGGCTGCTGAGAATCGTGCTGCCATCCTGCAACGGCAGGCGGCCAGAGTCATTGACAGCCCTGATGTTGCCAAGAGGCACCCAGAGGCCGCGAATTCGACGGTAATGCTGCGTCTTGGCCCCGCAGTGCGGCGGATCTTGCCAAGGCCTCCACCACAGCAGCAATGACCGGTGCGAACATCATCGCCGAAAGCGCGATCGGCTCGACAGGAGTCAACGGCATCACGGAGGAAGTCATCATCAGCGCCCCGCCGGCAGCTGGCTTGGCGACAGCCAAAGCCGCAGACGCAGCCGCAGCCGCAGCCGCAGACGCAGCCGCAACCGCAGCCGCCGCCGCAGCTGTTGACGCAGCCGCAGCCGCAGCCGCCGCAGCCGTTGACGCAGCCGCAGCCGCCGCAGCCGCCGCAACCGCAGCAGCAACCACAGCCACAACCGCTGGTATGGTCGCAACAGGCGCAGCCGCAAGCGTCGCCACCTCTGCTGCAACAACAACCGCAGGCTTCACAATCGGCCTCCTATCCGCCGCGTCAGACAATGATCTACCCGCAAGCGAATGACTGGAAGACAGGGGCTTGCGCCGTGAGCCAGCCTCAATATCAACAGCAACCGGAGCGGAGACAGTTCCCGCGCCCCATCGACGAGAACGGGCTTGGCGCCAACCTAAGCCGCATTCTGAGCGAGATGCCGGAAGAGCGGCACGCCCATTTCAAGAAAAAGATTGCCCTGATTAAGGCATACCTCATGCGCATTGCGAACGTCAGATTGGATCGCGCTCTACCACAAAGAGCCCATGTGCGGCCGGTTCTAACTCTGCTCACCAACAGTTATTTGCAGGAGTAGGCGATTGCTGCTTGGAGGCGGGCAGTTGCCTACGCGCTGCAGGCGTTACGTGCGGCTGGCCAGCCGTACTACGCCACCCTTCTCCGAATTGAGGTGAGGTGGATGGCCGAGATTCTCGACTGGGGAGGACCGCTGCCGGAGGAGTTCGACATGGAGTGAGATATGAACTATTAATGCCAGTGATGCTAGCATAGGTTTACTTACTTACAATATTACAGATCATTTCATAGACGTGTGAGCTTAATGTTTATCTATGTCAGTTTAATACTCAATTGCTTGAATTATTATTCTATGGTGCTTTGAAATAATACTTAGTTGACTTTGTGCCTGCAACGCGCTACATTTTTATAGTTCGATTTTTATGCAAGCAATTATGCACAGTTGTTCAATTAGTATACTAGTACTCATCGACGATTTTGTCTACTTATCCGCCAGATGAGCATAAATGCTCTCTCCTACATAAAGAAATGCACTTTCACACCTATGCTTACGAATTTTATCTTACACTCATTTTAATCCCTAAGCATGTATCAACAAATTCTAGTTTGCAACTTCATACTTAGCTTGGCGATTAATCTATCACATTTATTGCTTAATTTTCGAAACTGCGAGTACCACTTAATTTTTATATGCTTTCATATTCTGTCTACGATTACACCTACACTTTATGTGCACCTATTTCTAAACAAGTTTTATTTTTGTGTCTGTTTATCTAGCTCTATCATTAATTACTTTATTGCACCTTTTTTACTACTGATAGTAATGAGTAGAATAATTTTCTCACTTTTATTTTTTCTTATTTGAAAATTATCCTTAGGGAAGCCAGTTGAGAGAGGCCAAGTTTTGAATCCCTGCCGTTTTCTTAGTAACTGCAAAGTTTGTAGAATTTTGTTTGAATGCACCCGTCCCCACCCCAATTTTCGTATAAATAGAAGGGAATTCAGCGCCCAGAGAGGCAACCGAGTTTTCAGGTTCATAGGCGATTTGCCTAACAAAATTTGAAGAATCTTTCAAAGTCTTCCTTATTTGCCAAAAGCTGAGAGCGAATGCTCATTGGACAAGAGGTAGAAATTACCAAGAGCAAAAGACAAACAGTCTAAAAGCCAATAGTGGAACTGCGAACAGTAAAGGCATAGAGAGCCAATTGAAGAGGGAGAAATATCCAAATAAACTGTTCGAACTGAACAACCAATGGAAAGTCGTATATGACAAAAGAAAATCCATAAGAGGAAATTGAAATTCACCGGGCAAACTTGATCCATTGGAGGACGCTGCTTTAGGACTTAGTCATGCCCCTCCCCCCCTAGCTGAACAGTGTCTTGCCGCTCGGGCACTGCGCGCTACCAGGGCAATCCGTGCTTACATGAAAGCCCATAGCCTTACCTCAGTAACATCATATTTTAGTAGTTCATAACGAATTCAATAAGCTAATATAATAAAATTCTAGAATTACAGCCAAACCCCCCCCCTTCAACAACTTGGTGGCACAGTGAGATAAAATTCAATAACAGTAGAGACCAGTAACAACTTGGTGCATCGGTGGGATAGTTATAATAATTAAATCCACCTCCCACAACTTGGTGATTGCGGTGGGATTTAGAGAATAATAAAAGGTGCCCTACCACATATGCTAACTTAATTTTCTGTCAGTGAAAATATTGTCTTGTTGAAAGTTTTTGTCTTGCACCAAATTGTGCCAATTTTTTTGTCTTGCAAAGTACTGTGCCAGATTTCCTCTATTGCCTGCTATTGCGCCAAAATGCACTAGCATGGCACATGTCCAACCCCCTTTTGTGCCGGAATTTTCCATGAAAAAGGCCATCTTTCTAACTATAGGTCTTAGAGGCCTTTTTTGATGAAAATTGCCATGCGTATAGGCCTTTGTATGCAAGCAAATTGCAAGCTATTGTATTCTTTTTTATTTTTTACTATGTAGCATAATACACTGTCAATAGACTACTATAGGGCCTACTACAACTACAATAGCATAAAAAATGGGCAATTAGTGTGGTTAAGGGAAGTCAACAATTAGAAAAAGTCACAACCAATTGGAAAATCCTCAAAAAAGAATTAACAGTCTTGCTTGTCTTGGTAATAAAGATATATTTTTAGTTTTCTTAAAAAAAAAAGATGTAGCAAATTTTATTAAATTAAAGTAGGCCTAATATAGAAAGGAAAAAAGTATTGTTTTGTTTTATTTTAGGTTTTGTTATTTAAAATATTTTGTGTATCGTATTTGATTTTTGCATTTGAATGGCAAAAAGGCAACCAATCAAAAGGGTGATAGTCAACAGGGCGACAGGATATTAAACCAAGAACTATTTAAGTGGCAGTAAGTAGAACCTTGTTTTGTCGAAAATCTTAGAATCTGCCTTCTATCAAAAGCAATAACAAGATGTATTAAGACATTAGACATATTAGAATTGTACGTGTTGGTATTATACATGTATATATATATTAATGTACATTGAAACATAAATCAGTAGGGTTTATTTATTTCAGTTTTTAGCAGCAAACTAGGACTATGCAATTCTATTAACATGGCAACTGCTCAGCAGATGCTTACTAAAGGCGTAAGTGAAATAAATGGACCTCATTAAATACATTTTAACATTTAATAGGCCTAGTGTGTCCAATACATGTCCAGATTTTATACATACCCCATTTTAACTGTTCATACATTTTAACAACACGTTTTAACAAATACAAGTATAATACATTTTTACTGCTTTTAACAAATACTTCTAATGTATATGGAACTCGTAATTTCAATATAAATACACTGTAACTGTTGCCCTTTTGACTGTCAACCTTTTGACCTGTAGCCGACAAAAAAGGTTTTTTACCATTGAAATTGCAAAAAAAGGTCTTTTTTATTGTCACAATTGTAAAAAGGTCCTTTATAGGCCTATTATCCTAACACCTCAAAGGCCTAGGCATTGGGCCCTATATAGAAAGCATGATTGTTGGCCATGGGCCATGCTTCCCTGGTAGCTAAAAAATGTTTCTACATGGACTGCTGACCGCATATCTATAATACTATATAGATGCATATTAATAGGTACTAGAAGAATCTAGAAAACAAGCCCCTTAATTTAGAGTAAGAAACTGACTTTATACCATAGGCCTATTCTATGACTCAAGACTAAAGCCTAGGCCTATTTGGCAATAGTGCAGTTTTGTTCGCGAAATTATTTTTTGGTTAAATTTGAAAGTTTGAAACCAGAAAACAATAATAACAATGTTTTAAACCATTCTAATGACTATGCCAAAGCTCACTGGTCACAGAACTTTAAAGCAAATGGGCGCTCTATTAATATACTTTTTTTATTAAATCTGTGCCACGCTCGAATGCTACTTGAAATGCAATTTGTCTATGGAAAAAAGTTTAAAAAATTGAAAGGGGCTCAAGTGGGGGGGCTTGAACTGTTTCCCTTTAGCTGAGAAGCTGCTAATATCTGCTTTTTCATTTGGACAACATATTGTATCATGGCTGGACAACAACCAAGACCCTCGTAAATAATTCCGCCGAATGAAGTGCTGCTAGCGAATGCTCTACGGCAACTAGAGCTAGATGTGCGCGACCTGATGGCTGCCATGGTCTCTGCCACAATCGTTAGAATGGTTTAAAACATCAATTTTTATCGTTGTTATTGTTTTCTGGTTTCGAACTTTCAAATTTAAACAAAAATAATTTCGCAAACCCAAACGAAACTGCACTATTGCCACCTATTCATATATATGTATAAGGCCAATGCAAAAAAATCAAATGACAAATAGGCCCTATCCTATTATACAAAAAGGTAATCCACGACCACATGTAGGCCTAAAAAGGTAGGGACTAGTAGGCCCAAAGTTTGGCATACAAAGATAATTGGCAAAGAAGGCCTAAACTAGGCCTAACAAAAAAGATCAAGAAGCAACAATATTCAACAACAACAAGGAACTCATTAGGCCTACTCAGTCTCAGGGCGGGCGACTGATAGGCCTACTCATAGCCTGCTAGGCCTACTTCCTAGTACGCTATCTTTAACTATTAACTAGGCCTTATTAAAAAATAATGCTTTTTCGGCTTGGATTCTTTAATTTTTCGTTCATTTAGAAACCATAATTTAGGTTAGGAAAGAAGCGCACAACTAAATAATTTAAGTAAATGGCCTCGTAGCTACGCTTTATTTAATTCCCATTACATTAAGCAGATGTAGTTGACAGACAGGACAGGACCATGATATTGTTCAGTCTTGACAATTAAGTTAAAATATACGAAAAGTTAAAGCTTAAAATTGTACGTAAAATAGATAACATCGTTTAAAACGACAGAGTTTTTATTACTAGGTTACGGTTTAAAATAAGCGATTTACGTTTTTAAGGAATCAAGAAAAAAAATTGAAATTAAAACCCATCATTCACTAGCACTCATGCGTCACTTTTATTTGCGTTCAAAATATTCACATATACATGCATGTAAATATATGCACATTTTTTTGGTCGTGTTTGGAACAACAGCTTCAAACAAAAAAATTGCTGCCGGGAAATTCTTGCCTAGAACCATCGACAAAAGGATTAAGCAATCGAAGATGTTTTTAAAGCTTCGAACAAAGCAGTCAATGCCCAGAAGACCAATTGTGCACGTGGCTTTGGGAACCATACATGTACTACAAACATAAAAACGAGACTAATTGTATCGGAAGTAAGTTCTGTCGGCAACATTTAAATTTTTACTGCTGTTTTAGATTGTTACTGGAAAATTAACAAATGCTTTTAGTTACAGAAAAAATGAAACATGACAACGGCGCGAAACAACAAAAAACAACGAAGGATCGTGATAGCAAGAAAACAGCTGATTAAGAGACTTCAGCGCGTAAAAAAGTATGTTCGATCCACCCTGCTCTCAAAGAGGTGGATCTGAAAAAAGAGGTTAAACAGACATCTTTAAAGAGATCTCACAGACGCGTCCCGCCACTGAACAGCCGGAGCAGCAAACGCTCGACTCACTCATAGCGGCGCTAACTCAGCACTTTCAAGGACGCGACAATGTGGTGTTCACCCGGTACCAATTCCGCCAGTGCACGCAGCTGGACGGGGAAGCCATCGACAGCCATCCACCGACTGTGCAACGCGGCTGAGGCCTGCCAGTTCGGAGAGCTGCGCCAGTTCCTCAGCCGCGACCAGATCGTCGCCTGCTGCCGCAGTGAATCCCTCCGAAAGCGACTGCTCAACGTGCCCAACATCAGCCTCCCCGAGGCCCTCCAGCTGGCGAGAACAAACGAAGCAGCCAGCCAGCAGGCGGCCATCATGGAGCGCTCGGCAGCCGGACTAGCAGTGGCGCACCTGGCGGAGGCGGTATTCTCCAGCCTCGACCCCAGCCGCAAAAGCGCCACCTTCAAAGCGGTCATCAACGGCTCGAACTTACCCGTCCTGATCGACAGCGGCGCGAGCTGCAACGTGCTCAGCCAGCGGACCCTTCGCCAAAAGACGGGAACACCCGAGCGGGCGCTTCAGCCCACACACACAAGGGTCTATCCTCTCGGAGTAGCGAGACCCCTGACACCCTCTGGTCAGATAACTCTGCACACGAAGATCAACGGCAACTCGGAGAGAGTGCGCTTTATCGTCATCAGAGAGGACTGCATCACCATCCTAGGCCGCGAGACAAGCACGCAGATGGGGATGCTGAGGGTCGGACCGCATAATTGATCATGATCCTTGATCATGAAGGAGTTCAGCGACAGGTTTCCAAAGAATCGACTGCATTAAGGGTGTCTCAGTCAGCATTCAGGTGAAGGAAGAAGCGGTGCCAGTTTGCCACCCTCGATCTCGAGTCCCGGTGCATCTCCGAACCGCCGTGGAAAAGAGCTGAAGGACCAACTGGCAGCCGGCATCCTGGAGCGAGTGACGGGGCCAAGCGCCTGGAGTTTAAGTATGGTGGTCGTTCCAAAAGCCTCGCCAGATGAGAACTGTCTTGGTAGCTTCTGCTTAATAATTATAGCATTCGTAGGAGCTAGGGCTGCGGGCCACCCTGGCACAACGCCTTCGGTGACATCGTCACACAACCAGCACTGATGGCGATTCTCCCCATTCTGCTGACTTCTGCTGATTTTGTGCCTCACTCACATGCTGCTCTAACGACGCATTAATCGATTTTTCATGTTAAATTGGTCTGTCACTTGAAAAAAAAGTTTAAAATAAAGAAAATACCAATTTTTTTAAAATAAAGAGTAGTTGGCCTAGTGGTTAACGCGTTCGCTTTTGAACGCGCACGACCTTGGTTCGAATCCTGGGAGGGGCGGAAATCCCGGGAGGAGGGGTTGGAGGAGGGGCGGGAATCCCGGGAGGAGAGGTTGGAGGAGGGGCGGGAATCCCCTTCAGGAGGTACACCCCGCAGGAGACCCTCCCCGCAGGAGGCCCACCCCTCTGAAGGTACATCCCGGGGGGGCGGTACACCCCAAGGGAGCACTTTGCCGCGGTGCTAGAGGCCGACATCAGCCCGACGGACCTTCGCAAAATCGACCCTTACGGAGTTGACTAGTAGTGGCAACTGAGAAAACTCGGTTGGTGGAGCAGCCGGACGTTGTCGCCTTGTCTTTTTGACCATTTTGGCTCCCGGAAGACAATGAAGTCTGCAGATCCCCAGATTTTCGACTTTGCCATTAAAGAAGTTGGACTGTGTGGAAGTTGAAGTCGAAGTTGAACCAGCGCTGACGCGTTGCTTTCTGGATTGGAATCGTAGTGTGTTAAGCAGCCGAAAACCATGCACTGTGTCGCAATGGTAGTAAGATGCTCTCGCTAACTACTGTAGCTTTTCCAACTACAAATACACACGTACACTTCATTTCTTACTCGCTAAAACTGAGTTTCCACTCCCTCGTTTTCTATTCTATGGTAAATTTATACCGCAAAAGTCCATCGCATCGCAAAATGCCAGCAAGGCGTTGCTAAAAGTCCTTTCTCATCAGAATCCTATAGTCTATGGCCAGTCAGGGTGCGCGGGAGAATTAAAAAACAGCCTCATTGAATTCCCGCGAATCAAATTGTCTATGGCCAGAGCCAGCTGACTGAAATATACAGTCGTGTCTGTGGCTCAACCGAGCGACTATTTCAAAAAAACCCTCAGCATTTTTAACTTCGATAAGCTGAATTTGCACTTTTCACGAAACTTGACTAGACAACACTAGGAGAAACAAGAAACACTTCTTAACAAGCTTAACAAAAGGTTTCGCGGATCAGCTGATTTTACCTGGTCTACCTGAGCATGTTCCGAACGGTTTTGGTTCTGTTCTGCATGAGCGCAGCCATCTACGGCGCTCTGAGCTGCCCGTCCTCAAAGAAGAAATGTGAGTAGCTTTTTTTGCCTTTGAGTTGCGCTTTAGCTTGCTCGTGCTCATGCTCAGCTGCATTCAGGATAATCCTGCCACTTTTCAGCTGAGCCGGATGCAGCTCCAGCGGTAACCCCAGGTGAGGAGGGTATTTTACTCTGCTATGTGAACTGTTGATTAACCACTATCAACTCACTTAATGTGTCTTCCTGTCAAGATTGATCCCAATTTTAGCCATGCAGATACCCATCAGCAGCTAATCTCAAAACTCTGCATGCAAGTATTCAGTTACAATTTACGAGCGTACATACTGCAGATTTGAATATCAACTCATTTACAACCCAGATAACTTAATGTCGATACAATACCTTCAGCATATCAGAACAGTTTCCTCAGCATGTCAGAACAGTTCCCTCAGCATGTCAGAACAGTTCCCTCAGCATGTCAGAACAGTTCCCTCAGCATGTCAGAACAGTTCCCTCAGCATGTCAGAACAGTTCCCTCAGCATGTCAGAACAGTTCCCTCAGCATGTCAGAACAGTTCCCTCAGCATGTCAGAACAGTTCCCTCAGCATGTCAGAACAGTTCCCTCAGCATGTCAGAACAGTTCCCTCAGCATGTCAGAACAGTTCCCTCAGCATGTCAGAACAGTTCCCTCAGCATGTCAGAACAGTTCCCTCAGCATGTCAGAACAGTTCCCTCAGCATGTCAGAACAGTTCCCTCAGCATGTCAGAACAGTTCCCTCAGCATGTCAGAACAGTTCCCTCAGCATGTCAGAACAGTTCCCTCAGCATGTCAGAACAGTTCCCTCAGCATGTCAGAACAGTTCCCTCAGCATGTCAGAACAGTTCCCTCAGCATGTCAGAACAGTTCCCTCAGCATGTCAGAACAGTTCCCTCAGCATGTCAGAACAGTTCCCTCAGCATGTCAGAACAGTTCCCTCAGCATGTCAGAACAGTTCCCTCAGCAAGCATGATGACAGCAAGCATTCATCAGACAGCAAGCAATCCCCTAGACAGAAAGCATTCATCAGACAGCAAGCATCCCCCAAACAGCAAGCAATCCCCCCGACAGCAAGCATTCCTCAGACAGCAAGCATCCTCCAGACAGCAAGCATAAGCAAGCATCCCCCAGACAGCAAGCATCCCCCAAACAGCAAGCATCCCCCAAACATCAAGCATCCCCCAAACAGCAAGCATCCCCCAGACAGAAAGCATCCCCCAAACAGCAAGCATCCCCCAGACAGAAAGCATCTCCCAGACAGCAAGCATAAGCAATCATTTCTCAGACAGCTACGAGCTAACATCCCCCAGACAGCAAGCATTCATCAGACAGCAAGCAATCCCCTAGACAGCAAGCATTCATCAGACAGCAAGCAATCCCCTAGACAGAAAGCATTCATCAGACAGCAAGCAATCCCCTAGACAGAAAGCATTCATCAGACAGCAAGCAATCCCCTAGACAGCAAGCATTCATCAGACAGCAAGCAATCCCCTAGACAGCAAGCATTCATCAGACAGCAAGCAATCCCCTAGACAGAAAGCATTCATCAGACAGCAAGCATCCCCCAAACAGCAAGCATCCCCCAGACAGAAAGCATCTCCCAGACAGCAAGTATCATTCATCAGACAGCAAGCAATCCTCTAGACAGCAAGCATCCCCCAGACAGAAAGCATCTCCCAGACAGCAAGTATCATTCATCAGACAGCAAGCAATCCTCTAGACAGCAAGCATCCCCCAGACAGAAAGCATCTCCCAGACAGCAAGCATAAGCAATCATTTCTCAGACAGAAAGCATCCCCCAGACAGCAAGCATCATTCATCAGACAGCAAGCAATCCTCTAGACAGCAAGCATCCCCCAGATAGCAAGCATTACCCAAACAGCACGCAGCCGCTGAGCATATTTCTATCCCTTGCATATACTACTGTATTTAGTGGCGCCAGTCAGCAATCATCCAACAGACGTAGCAAGCACCCGAGACCCGGGGCACATAGACCATTTTTAGCATCAGCCATATATCCTTCGGCAATGCAGTCAAATACATAGCAGTGATATACACAGTAAGTGATATATAGTAGTGAGGCCTGTACACAGTTACGCAATACTTCAATACTTTTAAAGTGCAGTGGCTGATCTCTCCCTTATGCAAAGAAGCGTGTTTTCGAATACTCTATGGCCATAGACATTTAGAGCCCTCACTGCGAAAAAATACACTAATTAGAGAGGGAAAATACAGTTTTTCAAATATTTAACCATCTTCCCATTCGAATTTTTAAATTCAATTACACTCACACAATCTCACAAGAATTTGCAATTGAAGAAAGCAATTTTGGAATAAAATCGGTTCAGGCATTCAGACTGTAGACTGAAATACCGGTCGGATCTAAGAGATTTAGTTGTGATCAAATGAAAGTGTCTAATCCTTCCCTTGCAGCCTTAATTGCGAAGGCAGAAATGTCTATGGTACAATAACAGTATTAGCATTCTTATTATGAATTTACGAAGTCCCGGACAGGCTCGATGGGGTTCATGTCTGGAGAGCCTTTGATCGAATGTTAAAATGCGCGAAGTGCGTTGCGCAACACCCCCCCCCCCAGTTCCCTCATGCCGCTTTGCGCTGGCGTCTGGCTGCGCCAAAATTTGTGAATGAGTAATACACCGGTAATTCATTTTACAAAGCTATAAGGCTATGCCTAAAACAGTTCAGATCTACAGATTTTCAAAAAGATTTTCGAGACTTTCGGATGCCGAATGCCAAATATTCAAAAGGGCAACCAAGACTCTGCCGGATTCGTATTCCCTGGTGTAACCATGGCAACGCACTTCGACCTAATAATACGTTCGTAGATGCACAAAACCGGCGAGAGGCATTACTGCCCATTCAGCCGACTCCCCTGAGCAGGCACATAAGCTCGCGGATACCTCCGCAGTCATACGCACAGGCACACACTCACACACGAGTGTACAGCGGCCCTAACTGTATTTATCGTTAGGCATGTACACTTCACTGCGCCTTGGGGGGTTGGCTCTCAAGCTGGGCGTTGATTGCACGAGCAGAGCCAAGCCGAGATTCCAAATTCCAATTTAGCCACAAATTAATGCGACTGCACTTGGAATCGAGCCTGGGCCACTGGCACGTCAGAGCGCCGCGCTGGACCACTGGGGGGCTACGGCACCCCCAAGTCTCAACCCTTGCATATGTTTCACTATCCTACATAGTGCAACAAAATTTGACAAGTGGAAAAAGCTACAATAAATTCTAGAATTTTATCCAAAGTTACATAATTTTAAGCATTCATCACTAATGGAAGAGTAGTATATATTGTATATACCGAATAATAACAATATTATTAATAGTATTATTATAATTAAACGTTAAATATGCAATTTCATATATCAATAAACACACAATTGTAGATTATGAATAAAATAGGCTAAATTTTTGAGTAAAATTTGAGTATGATAAATTGAATCTTTTGCACAAATGATTGGCAAGATCTCACAATACTTATGTATGAAAAAACTGATTTAAGCAATTTAATAATATAGTAGCAAATATTAAACAAACATTACTGACAGTAGTATGAAATAAAACACAAACAATGAGAAAATTACTTTAAGTCAAACAAAATAACTCGAATAACCAAAGATAGTAGAACATTATATTCCAGAAAACATCTACACAGTAAAAGGCATGGTAATGTTCGTGTAATTAATATGACAGGCATATGGTAAGCAACTGATTTTACATTTCTTTTCTAAGTAATAGTGAATATGCCAAGCAGTACATGCAAGAATAATAGTAGTAATAGTAATAATCTACTGTAACTCTCTGTGTAACGGCATAACAAAAATAGCAAATTTTAAATAACTGCTTCTTCGATAATTAATTTACTTAGAATGGCATGGACACTAATAGCAATAGTACAACCAGGTTACAGAAGACAAGCGCGAGCTACAGAATCAGGAAAGCGGTGAAGCGCGAACTACAGAGTCAGGAATAAGAGGATAAGCGCGCACTTCAAAATCAAGAGTTTGGGATAAGCGCGCAGTTTAGAATCATGAGTTTGGATAAGCGCGCAGTTTAGAATCATGAGTTTGGGATAAGCGCGCACTTTTGAATCATGAGTTTGGGATAAGCGCGCACTTTAGAATAAAGAGTTTGGGATAAGCGCGCACTTTAGAATCATGAGTTCGGGATAAGCGCTCACTTTAGAATCAAGAGTTTGGGATAAGCGCGAACTTTAGAATCAAGAGTTTGGATAAGCGCGCACTTTAGAATAAAGAGTTTGGGATAAGCGCGCACTTTAGAATCTAGAGTTTGGGATAAGCGCGCACTTTAGAATCATGAGTTTGGGATAAGCGCGCACTTTAGAATCATAGAAAACAGTAATTTGCTAGTCGCTTGACCCGTAGATTGACGCAAAAAAACTGAAAATAAAAAGCTCAAGCATTATTTTAAAGAAATAAACCAACATAGCAGCAGCAGTGCTCAGCCTACAGACCTACAGATGAATGAGCGGAGTACAGCGACAAGCAGCTATCCGTAGTGCTCAACGCTAGCATGGGTTTCAACGGATGAAAAGCTACAGAGAATGGCCTGGCAATCTGCTGCAGCAGAGCTTCGTTAGCTCGAACAGCGGCCAGTTGAAAGCCGCCGGTAAACGATCTGACCGATAAAGTGCAGTCGGCTGTACCGACAGCGTAAACTGGACAGCGCGGATGAGCGGCGAAGCACGTGACCTGCTGCGGCGGTTGCTGCTGCTGAGGCGGCTGGTGGCTTTCTAGGAATTGCTGACCAGCTCGGCGAAGGTCCCAAAGTCGAACCAAGCCGCTAGCTGTGCAGGTTAGCAGCTGATCAGGGTTGCTCGGGTTCAGACAGGCGCCAAGTACCAGATCGCCTGCTGGACTGCTCATTGCTGCTGCACCGCTGTTAGAGACTGTTGGGTAAAATTGCGAAAAGTAACAGTTTAAAGTGTTTACTGCGTCAATTGATATTCTCTCCTATCTACTCTCCATATCGACTCGCCCTACCAACTCTCCCTATCTACTCTACCTACCTACTCTCTGTCTACTCTCCTACCTACCCTCCCTAACTAATCTCCCTGCCTTCTCTCCCTGCCTTCTCTCCCTACCTACTTTCCCTACCTACTCTCCCTGCCTACTCTCCCTACCTACTCTCCCTACCTACTCTCCCTACCTACTCTCCCTATCTACTCTCCCTACCTACTCTCCCTACCTACTCTCCCTACCAACTCTCCCTACCTACTCTCCCTACCAACTCTCCCTACCTACTTCCCTACCACTCTCCCTACCTACTTTCCCTACCTACTCTCCCTACCTACTCTCCCTGCCTACTCTCCCTACCTACTCTCCCTACCTACTCTCCCTACCAACTCTCCCTACCTACTCTCCCTACCAACTCTCCCTACCTACTATCCCTACTTACTCTCCCTACTTACCCCCTCCAACGGGCACAGCGTCGGCCTGCACGCTGCAGACGCAGCACTGATTAGCCGGCGCCAACGGATCGAAGCATTTCACAATTCCATCGTCGAACCCGGCAATCAGCCGACCTCGCCCGGCCGACTCGTCCGAATAAGCCAGATGAGTGCAGGCGGCCGACTCGCACGGCAGATCGACGCACCGACGCTCGGCGTGGGCGTCAATTAATCGCAGAAATCTGGCGTGACCGCCGAACGCCAAGCCGGCCTGCTGTTGTTGATTCCAAGCCATCGCTCTAAGCCGATCTGGCAGGCCAACGAAAGCCGAGATCAACTGCGGACTGCTATTGTAGGGGCAGGCATAGTTGCGCCATAGACGAACGCAGCCGTCTGACCAGGCGCAGGCCAGTAAAGAATCTTCCGTATGCCAGTTTACTAGCTGAATATCTACTAGGAAATTGCCGCCGCTGCCGCCGCCGACCATGCCGCCGTGGGCGCCGAACGAGTGCGAATGATGCGCCGGGGAGCTGGTCTGACGCGAATGATGCTGATGCTGCAGCGAGCCCTGGTGCTGCCTGGTGTGGCCACCGAGACTGCCGCTAGCTGTTGAAATTGAGGGAGATAATTATAGATTAGCCAATGACCAATGACCATTCTATTATAGATTAGCTAATGACCAATGACCATTCTATTATAGATTAGCCAATGACCAATGACCATTCTATTATAGATTAGCCAATGACCAATGACCATTCTATTATAGATTAGCCAATGACCAATGACCATTCTATTATAGATTAGCTAATGACCAATGACCATTCTATTATAGATTAGCCAATGACCAATGACCATTCTTTTATAGATTAGCCAATGACCAATGACCATTCTATTATAGATTAGCCAATGACCAATGACCATTCTATTATAGATTAGCCAATAACTAATGACAAATCTATTATAGATTAGCCAATGACCAATCTAACTAGCTCCACAATGACCAATCTAATTAGCTCTACAATGACCAATCTAATTAGCTCCACAATGACCAATCTAACTTGCTTCACAATGACCAATCTAACTAGCTCCACAATGACCAATCTAATTAGCTCTACAATGACCAATCTAATCAAAATCACAATGACCAATCAAATTAGCTCCACAATGATTTGACCAATCTAATCAAAATCACAATGACCAATCAAATTAGCTCCACAATGACCAATCTAACTAGCACCACAATGACCAATCTAATCAAATTTACAATGACCAATCTAATTAGCTTTACAATGACCAATCTAACTAGCTCCACAATGACCAATCTAATTATGTCCACAATGACCAATCTAATTAAATTCACAATGACCAATCTAATTAGCTTCACAATGACCAATCTAAACAGCTCTTCAATGACCAATTTAATTATCACCACAATGACCAATCAAATTAACTCCACAATGACCAATCTAACTAGCTCCACAATGACCAATCTAATTATAACCACAATGACCAATCAAATTAGCTCCACAATGACCAATCTAACTAGCTTCACAATGACCAATCTAACTTGCTCCACAATGACCAATCTAACTTGCTCCACAATGACCAATCTAACTAGCTTCACAATGACCAATCTAACTTGCTCCACAATGACCAATCTAATTAAATTTACAATGATCAATCTAAACAGCTCCACAATGACCAATCTAATTAGCTCCACAATGACCAATCTAGTTAAATTCACTATGACTAATCTAATTAGCTCCACAATGACCAATCTAACTAGCTCCACAATGACCAATCTAATTAGCTCCACAATGACCAATCTAAACAGCTCCGTAAGAAACTCACTTCCAGCAGTTAGGCCGCCGCTAGACCGACGACTGCCGCCGGCGGAGCCGCCGCCAAAGGCCAGCAAGTTGACGCCTGACTCGGCATTGAAAGAGGCCAACCTACACAGATCAGGGTCCAGCACTTGTACGCTAGAATCGTCGCACAGCAATAACTGAGCCAACAAAGGATGGAAATGCAGGCTAACAGCCGGGGACTGCACAGTTCGGGTGCTTCGCAAAGCGAATTGTACTGAGCGACCGCCGCTACCAGCGGTTGCCAAGGCGACAGCGTCCTGAGCGGCCAGCCGATGCAGACTATGCAATAGCAGGCAGCTGAGCTCGCGGCTTTGAAAATTAGCAGACAAAGGATCGGATTCCGTTGACAAGTCAGCTTGAGCTTGAGAAGCCATCGGCCTAGCAAATTGTGCGCAACAATATTCGAATAGTTTAGTTGTCAAGGGCTCGTTCGATACAACTGACGCAGCCGCGGCGCTTCTTGAACTCCAGTCGGCAGTTGAATAACTTGTCGTCGCCTCGTTAGCGGCCCCGGCGCTGTCGCTTTGACGACGAACTAAACCGACTAGGCCAGAGCGTCGATTGCCGCCGGTTGCCCCTGGCGACGGGGAGCGTCGTCGACTGTCTAAATTATCCATCATGCCCAGTAGTATCCGGGTAGCAAACCGATTAGTAGAAATTGCTCCGGTTAGCGGAGTTGGCGGACTCCTACTGCTCAAATGATGATGATGCTGATGATGCTGCAGGCCTAGATGTCGCTGTAATTTAGGACTGCCAGGCACGCTGCCAGAGGTGGAATCCTCTGCTGGCCGACTCGAACTCAATACTGCTGCAGAGGATACTCTAGGAAATGTGCCATTGTTTGACAGTTTGGCATGAGTCTGCTGTTGCTGCTGCTGCTGCTGGCTCTGCTGCTGCTGTCCAGGCTTGGCGTATTGCTCCAGAATGCGTTGATCTTTGCGCAGTTTTTCAGATACACGAGAATAGACACTCTGGACTAGAGTGCCGGCCATCGACTGTACCTGTACATTGTTTCATTCATATGGGTTGACTTTTTTATAGTTTAAGAACTAGGTACGAGTATAAGCATTATCTATAGGTAAACAGCGTGTATCCAATGTAAACAGACTGTATCTATGGGTAAACAGTGTGTATCCAATGTAAACAGACCGTATCTATGGGTAAACAGTGTGTATCCAATGTAAACAGTCTGTATCTATGGGTAAACAGCGTTTATCCAATGTAAACAGACTGTATCTATGGGTAAACAGTGTGTATTCAATGTAAACAGAATGTATCTATGGGTTAACAGTGTGTATCCAATGTAAACAGTCTGTATCTATGGGTAAACAGTGTGTATTCAATGTAAACAGAATGTATCTATGGGTTAACAGTGTGTATTCAATGTAAACAGAATGTATCTATGGGTAAACAGTGTGTATTCAATGTAAACAGAATGTATCTATGGGTTAACAGTGTGTATTCAATGTAAACAGTCTGTATCTATGGGTAAAAAGTGTGTATCCAATGTAAACAGTGTGTATCTAATGTAAACAGACCGCTGTATCTATGGGTTAACAGCGTGTATCCAATGTAAACAGATTGTATCTATGGGTAAACAGTGTGTATCCAATGTAAACAGACCGCTGTATCTATGGGTAAACAGTGTGTATCCAATGTAAACAGTCCGTATCTATAGGTAAACAGTCTGTATCTACAGGTAAACAGTCTGTATCTATAGGTAAACAGTCCGTATCTATAGGTAAACAGTCCGTATCTATAGGTAAACAGTCCGTATCTATAGGTAAACAGTCCGTATCTATAGGTAGACAGGCCGTATCCAATGTAAACAAGCCGTATCTACGGGTAAAAGTCCGTATCTACGGGTAAACAGACTCGCATCCAACATAAACAGCCCGTATCCAATGTAAACAGCCAGTTGCTAAGCACCCAAGCTACAAACCTGCGGCGCCGGGTCCCGATGCAGGAAGCAGAGAGATCGCCAGACCTGCTGATAGACGTTGCCAGATTTGAGCAGGCCGGCAAACGGTTGAGCAGTGGTTGGGCGTTTCAACCTGCGCCACCGCTCCGTATCCTCAATCTGTTGGATAACCACTGCAATCATTTCGTTCTCGAATAGTCGGGTAAAAGCGGCCAAAGCGCAGACTAATTCGCAGCGAACCAAAGCCGAGCAATCTGACAGAGACCGCTGAAGCAGTCTGAGTACAATAGTCTGATCATTGCTACCGCTTAGATCCGAAGCGCGCAGACTCTGCTGTTCGGCGCTATTGCTGCCACTAGAAGCAGAAGACTGTTGTTGCGCAGAAGCATTAGCACTGTTATTGACATTGTCCATATAAGCTGCTAAAGCGTGCACGCAAGCCGCTCGAACTTTCGGTTGTCGATCGTCTAGAAGAGGCTCGTAGCCGTAGGCGGCGCTGGACGAGTACAGAGCTTCGTAGGCCGAACTGCGGGCTCCGTGCGATCTGCCCGGCTCATAGTTGGCCCAGATCTTGGCTAGGCAGAACACTAGAAACAGGCGATAGGTGACAGCCGGCAGGGCTTGGTCCAGCCGGACAGCTGGATCGTCAAGGTGCTCCAGTATAGTGCAGATCAGATTGCTGCGAATGCAGATCTCCTTAGCTTCAACAGATCGATTCATTAATCTAGCTAGTACGAACGCGGCCATGCCTCTTATTGACAAAGATTTCGGCGTTGTTAAAGGAGCAGGATCTTGTAGTACGTTGATAAAATAGCGAATATTGTCCTCTTTGACTAGGTCAAGCACTAGATTAGTGGAATGCTCAACCGCTACTATCTTAGCCCAGATGAATACTAGTTCCTCTTTCATATCTTTGCCTCCGTTCAGCAGCTTCAAGATGTAGGGAAAGGTGCCTACTGATAGGGTCTGATACACCGCATCGGGACCCAGATCCAGGTAGGAGCACAGAAGCTTCAGCGCTTTAGGCCTGTAGTACTGGGATAGCAGCACCTGCGATAGGGTTATAAAATAAAGCAGATCATGATTTCTTAGAAACAAACCAAAACTCTAAATCTAGTCAAACAGACTCTCAATCTAGCTAAACAAAGAAGTTTAATATAGCCAAATAAAGACTAGCAATCTAGCCAAACAAAGACAAAAATGTAGCCAAACAGACTAACAATCTAGCCAAACAAAGACTACTAATCTATCTAAACAAAGACTTTTTATATAGCCAAATTAGGACCACTAATCTATCCAAACAAAGACTCTTAATATAGCCAAACAAAGACTACCAATCTAGCCGAAACAAAGACTACTAAGATAGCCAAACAGAACCTATCAATGTACTCGAACAAAGACTACTAATGTAGCTAAACAAACACTTTTAATACAGCCAAACAAAGACTATCGATCTGACTAAACAAAGAATTTTAATATAGCCAAACAAAGATTAAAAATGTAGCCAAACAAAGATTAAAAATGTAGCCAAACAAAGACTACTAATCTAGCCAAACAGGAACTACCATCTACTCAAACAAAGACTACCAATACAGCTTAACCAAAGTGATCAATCTAGCCAAACCAAGACTACCAATATAGATAAACCAAGACTATCATTCTATTGAGTTAAACAAAGGCTAAAAATCAATCTAACTCAGTTCCATATAAATACATACATCTATCTACATGAATGTACTAAACAATGCACAAACTAACCTGCAGCACAATGGGCAGATGCCAGGCGTCAGCTGGCGTCTTGCTGCCGGCAGATTTGAGCCAGACTTCAAAGCTAGCCAAATGATCGGCAAAAAACGAGCAAGTTTTGTAGGGCACCTGAAGCAGCGGGCCAGACTCCGGATCTGGCATAGTCGATTGATGCAGATGCTGCTGATGATGATGATGATGATACTGGTGGTGATGGTGCTGCTGTTGTTGCTGCTGTTGCGCCTGAGCCTCGTGATTGCTAATCCATCGATGCACGTCCGGTAATTGGCGCATAAAATCGTCTACAACGTGATCCCAAGCCGACCACAGCGGATGCTTGTGCATGGGCGGCAGCAGCGGATGAGTCACTGGGGTGCAGCCGTAGCTGACGAGAACTCGTTCGGCTAGTAGGAAGTTGCGAAACAATGACGCCAATAGGGTGTCGTAACGGAACAGCCGGTGGAACAGGTCTCTGTGCGGATGGATAGGGTAATTGTGAGTAAGAAGCGTTCATAAGACCCTTCGAGGGCCGATTTCTTATATAATTCAAAGCCGATTTTTTCCATATTTGAAGGCCGATTATGTCCAAATTTGAAGGCCGATTTCTTACATATTTGAAGGCTGATTTTCTTACATAATTGAAGATCGATTTTTACATAATTGAGGGCCGATTCAAAATAATTGAAGGCCGATTCTACATAATTAAAGGTCGGTTTTACATAATCGAGGGCTGATTTTTTACATAATTTAAGGCCGATTTTTACACAATGGAAGGCCGACTTCTCACAAAATTGAAGGCCGATTTCTCACATAATTAAAGGCCGATTCTAAATAATTAAAGGCCAATTTATTACATAATTGAAGACCGATTCTTACTTAAATGAGGGCCGATTTTTTTACCTAATTGAGAGCCGATTTTTCACATATTTAAAAGCTTATTTTTACACAATAGAAGGCCGATTTCTTACATAATTGAATGCCAATTTCTTACATAATTGAATGCTAATTTCTTACATAATTGAATGCTAATTTCTTACATAATTGAATGCCAATTTCTTACATAATTGAATGCCGATTTCTTACATAATTGAATGCCAATTTCTTACATAATTGAATGCTAATTTCTTACATAATTGAATGCTAATTTCTTACATAATTGAATGCCAATTTCTTACATAATTGAATGCTAATTTCTTACATAATTGAATGCTAATTTCTTACATAATTGAATGCCAATTTCATACATAATTGAATGCCGATTTCTTACATAATTGAATGCCAATTTCATACATAATTGAATGTCAATTTCTTACATAATTGAATGCCAATTTCTTACATAATTGAATGCCGATTTCTTACATAATTGAATGCCGATTTCTTACATAATTGAATGCCGATTTCTTACATAATTGAATGCCGATTTCTTACATAATTGAATGCCGAGTTCTTACATAATTGAATGCCGATTTCTTACATAATGGAATGTCAATTTCTTACATAATTGAATGCCGATTTCTTACATAATTGAATGTCTATTTCTTACATAATTGAAAGCTGATTTAAAAAAAGAAAATTGGTTTGTAACATTCCAACAGCCTCACCTAGGAATAGAATTATAAGCGATAGTATCCGTAACGGCAGTGAAAATCCAATTCAATTCTCCCAGCATAGATTTTCGCTCAGACAACTTGCCGGGTATATTAGACAGCATAGCCAGAGTTAGATCTGGAGATAGCCTATTACTGTAGCGAATCCAGTACCAATGCAGAGCCGCCTTAATAGGCGTAGTCAGGCAGGCAGTAAACAAATCAGCAGGTAAGTCCGGATTCATTGGCAAAAATTCGTCAACACCGCAAGAGCACAATAATATCGAATTTTCCATGCTAACTTCGCTACCAGTTGAATAGGCGCACGAACTGCCGCCGCTGGATTTCTGCTGCTGATATTGTTCAGATTGTTCCCAATCTTGGCGGCGTCGCTCGCAGAACGCTTCGTAGGATTTTAATACCTGCGTTTGGGGAGATTATTCGTATGAGGAACAGGTGAGATTATTTTGATTTGCAAATGACAATATTAGCTTTATTACCCAGATGTACACGTGAGATAATTGGCTTTATTAGCCGGATGTACAAGTGAGATAATTAGCTTTATTACCCGGATGTACAAGCGAGATAATTAGCTTTATTACCCAGGTGTACAAGTGAGATAATTAGCTTTATTACCCTGATTTACAGGTGAGATAATTAGCTCTGCTATCCGGATGTACAGGTGAGATAATTAGTTTTAATCACCTGAATGTACAAGTGAGATAATTAGCTTTATTACCCGGATGTACAAGTGAGATAATTAGCTTTATTATCCGGATGTACAAGTGAGATAATTAGCTTTATTACCCGGATGTACAAGTGAGATAATTAGCTTTATTACCGGATGTACAAGTGAGATAATTAGCTTTATTACCCGGATGTACAAGTGAGATAATTAGCTTTATTACCCAGGTGTACAAGTGAGATAATTAGCTTTATTACCCTGATTTACAGGTGAGATAATTAGCTCTGCTATCCGGATGTACAGGTGAGATAATTAGTTTTATTACCTGAATGTACAAGTGAGACAATTAACTTTATTACCCGGATGTACATATTTCAAAAAAGGTACACAGGAAGGTAAGCTAAACGCACCTGCCCTGCATTGTGACAGTCGATAACGTAGACGGAAGGCGAGCCAAGCCAGGACTGCAGGTCATACAAGGACAACGGTATGTACTGGGTAAAGTTTCGATTAAATACCCAAGTCTCGCCATTCTTAGTAGGCCTGGGCACTCCGTGGCCATTGAAATGGAACAGTATCCTGTCCTGTCTGGCGGTTCTACGCAAACTCAAACACTGCTTTTTCACTTCGTCGACAGTTGGATCGTTGCAAGTTTTATAACGAATTTTAGAATTCCACCGTTTGTATTGATTAACTAATAAGGTGGAAATTTCTTCAACCGCTTTGTTAGGATTCTTGCCCGAAGGATCGTACCAACAGTGTTGAACAGCGCTTGGTACCGGCTTCTGCACGTCCGGGGGGTCCGTGTCAACGTTCAGGCACAGGACTAGCAGTACGTTGGTGATTCGAACCTGGGTCCAAATGTTTGCGACAATAGGGGAAATCAATAATATTAAGGGCCCCTGAAGATGACTCTTCCTAAATAGGGGTGTGAAGGCGATTCTTCTGGGGATTATGAAGGCGATTCCTCTGGGATTATGAAGGCGATTCCTCTGGGGATTATGAAGGCGATTCCTCTGGGGATTATGAAGGCGATTCCTCTGGGGATTGTGAAGGCGATTCCTCTGGAGATTATGAAGGCGATTCCTCTGGGGATTGTGAAGGCGATTCCTCTGGGGTGAAGGCGATTCTTCTGGGGATTATGAAGGCGATTCTTCTGGGGATTGTGAAGGCGATTCTTCCAGAGGGTGTGAAGATGATTCTTCTGGGGTGTGAAGATAATTCTTTTGAGGTATGAAGGCGATTCTTCTGGGGTGTGAAGATAATTCTTTTGAGGTGTGAAGGCGATTCTTCCAGAGGGTGTGAAGATGATTCTTCTGGGGTGTGAAGATAATTCTTTTGTGAAGGCGATTCTTCCAGAGGGTGTGAAGATGATTCTTCTGGTGTGAAGATAATTCTTTTGAGGTGTGAAGGCGATTCTTCCAGAGGGTGTGAAGATAATTCTTTTGAGGTGTGAAGGCGATTCTTCCAGAGGGTGTGAAGATAATTCTTCTGAGGTGTGAAGGCGATTCTTCCAGAGGGTGTGAAGATGATTCTTTCCAGAAGTTTTGAACGTGATTCCTGAGTAGAATATAGTCCAAATAATTTCCGACTGTGCTTAAGTTACAGATAATTATTATAAACGAGTCAGAAATGCCTCTAAGAAATTATCAATGTAGAAACAAACTAAAATTTCTTAAGAGTTGTAGACGCTAACCTTAGTCCCGTAACGCCAACTCTCCGCTATGCCTTCTACGCCGTTGGTTTCTTCGTGCAAATGGGGCGACGCAAAGGCTAAGGGAATATTCCACTCTGGCAGGCTGCGGGCCAAGCCAATGGGATAGCAGGCCAATTCCGCTTCGTCCACTCGTTTGGCGTCTTCTTCGTACAAGTGCATGCGGGTACTGCTCGGGGCGGGAAATGGGGATTAACTATTTGTGACGAGAATGTATTTAGACAGACCTATCACATATGACCCCAATTATTAAAATATGATGCCAACTCCCTAGAATCCCTGGCAAAGACCCAAAATCACTGGCTATGAATTAAAATACTTTGCTATGATCCAAACTAACTGGCTATGATCCAAACTAACTGGCTATGATGCAAACTAACTGACTATGATCCAAACTAACTGGCTATGATCCAAACTAACTGGCTATGATCTAAACTAACTGGCTATGATCCAAACTAACTGGCTATGATCCAAACTAACTGGCTATGATCCAAACTAACTGGCTATGATCCAAACTAACTGGCTATGATCCAAACTAACTGACTATGATCCAAACTAACTGGCTATGATCCAAACTAACTGGCTATGATCCAAACTAACTGGCTATGATCCAAACTAACTGGCTATGGTCCAAACTAACTGGCTATGATCCAAACTAACTGGCTATGATCCAAACTAACTGGCTATGATCCAAACTAACTGGCTATGATCCAAACTAACTGGCTATGATCCAAACTAACTGGCTATGATCCAAACTAACTAGCCATGATCCAAACTAACTGGCTATGATCCAAACTAACTGGCTATGATCCAAACTAACTGGCTATGATCCAAAGTAACTTGCTATGATCCAAACTAACTGGCTATGATCCAAACTAACTGGCTATGATCTAAACTAACTGGCTATGATCCAAACTAACTGGCTATGATCCAAACTAACTGAATATGATCCAAACTAACTGGCTATGGTCCAAACTAACTGGCTATGATCCAAACTAACTGGCTATGATCCAAACTAACTGGCTATGATCCAAACTAACTGGCTATGATCCAAACTAACTGGCTATGATCCAAACTAACTGGCTATGATCCAAACTAACTGGCTATGATCCAAACTAACTGGCTATGATCCAAACTAACTGGCTATGATCCAAACTAACTGGCTATGATCCAAACTAACTGGCTATGATCCAAACTAACTGGCTATGAACCTAAATCAAATACTTTTGAAAGAATTTAACTTCGAAAAACAAGCCAACATATCACGGAGAAAATACAATACAAAATATACAAAAAGTTCTTCGTTTTTCTTTACCTGAAGAAAAGGTGAAAAGGAAGTCAAGCAATAGGGTAGTGTAGGCATTCAAAACAAAAAAAAACAAACAAACAAGTTAAACAAAGACGCACAGTCAAAACAAAAAGTTGTCAGTAAGCGTTATAAATAATAATAAAGACAAAAAACAGGAACAGCAGTTACTGCGAGTCGAGCGGTGGCAAAATATTGAATCAAATACTACGAGTAGTTTACTGATTTTGACGAGCAGTGTCTTCAGGACCATCTGCTCATATCTATAAGCAATGCTTCAGGACCTTCTGCTCATAGCTATAAATGACGCTTAGGGATCAAGCAAATGGACACAGAATATGTTATGAAAAACAGGGGTTAGCAGTGTAGTGAATAGTGCAACTACAAAAATGGTGGATAAAGAAATAGGGTATTAAATAGAAAAGCATAGCGCATAGTTTCATAAAAAACAATCAATAGAATCACGAAGTTAACAAATTAATTTTTAAAAAGATGTAAGCAAACAGAAGCTAATGGAAAAGATAGTGCAGTTCTAATGAAACCAAACCAATGAAAAAATACAATTAACAAAGATATTGTCCCGCGACGGTAGCAAAGTACTTTGTGCAAAATTGGCTACTGCAAGTAATACAAAAAAATCTTGTAAATATTTCATTTCATTTCGGTAAAAATTTTAAATAAAAAATAACACTGTACCAGAGCAAAAGAAAGAGAGCAATGAAACACACATGCGCAACCCCTCTGATTTACACTGGCCGTGAGTCTCACTTATAAAAGAAGCAAACAAAAATTAACGTACTTAATAAAGGTAAACGGCAGGAATAACTACTACTGTAATTTGTAGGCTAAATGCCTCGTCGTCTAATTAGTGGGCATTTTTGCGACTTATCTTGGCTGGGCCCTCGCCAGCCGGCCGGGTGTTGCGCATGTATGCGATGAAATGTCAATTGTAGTCCAGAATGTACTTTTCTAACGACCTTTAGTTTTATTAATTAATAATTTATTGATTGACAACTAAGTGAGACGCAACTCAAAACAGCCGAGATGCGGCTCTTCAAATTGGATACACTTTTGCTGGAGAAAATTTCTAACAACAGGCCTCAATACTGGACCGCTATTAGAGTGCTTCCCGTGTCCAGTAATCACTTTAATAGTCTTTAATCCGCTGCTTGAACTACTATTCATAGTAGTCTTTAAAGCTTGTATAGCTTCGCTAGCGTTCATGCCGTGCAAATCCAACTGTTTCTCCCTGGACCCGAACAGTCGGATTCCGAGGTTATTGCCGCTGCTTCTAGTTGCCATGCCAACCAACTCAGCCCGTTCCTGTCGCTCCTGTTGAGCTAACGAGCCAGCCTGGCGCATATAATGGCCCTGAGCTCGTGGATCTTTAGCGTAGGCCGCCTTAGTTAAATAATCGCGTCTTTGAGCACGGTAATCAGCGCTAACTAGGTTCAAATGATCGAATAGGCCTCCTAATTTAGTAGCTTCATCAGAAGACGTAGATGAGGAGGCTGCGGCTGCAATCGGTGATGGAGACTTCTTGAATACCGCGGAGCTAGCAGCAGCCGCGCCGTCAGGCTCTGTGGCCGGCTCAAGGCCGCACTCTAACAAAGTGGCAAAGGCGGCTTCATAGCTATTGCCACAGTCAGCTAGTAGAGAAGCGGCCGCGTCCTCAGATAGGCCTGGAAAAGCTCTAAACAGTCGGTCAAGATTAATCCGACTCGATAATGGATCGCTTGCTCTCCACCGGCTGTCTGATAGGGCTGGCGAAGAGTAAGACGATACGGGTTGGCGCTGCTGCTGCTGCTGCTGCGCAGACACGCCAATATGGTCAAGAAAGGCCAAATAAATCAGCGACAAAACTTCATCTGGCGGAGTCCAATCGGCTAAGAAATCTTCGCCAACTTCAGATAATAAATTGCCAACAGTTGCATTGTTTTTGGAGTTCAATTTTTTACCAAATCGTTCATGCAAAGCCATTAAGTTGGTCTTAGTAATAAATCCTGATAGTGCCTGCAAATGTTTTGTAGCGAAATATCCAGGTTTTTAAGCTGTCTCTAACAGCTGCTATTGACTCTCATTAGTGACCTTACCTGATGATAAGGGACAATAGCCACAAGTGAGTCACAGGTGACACAAGACACAACAGGCACAAAGCGCATTCACCAGGTAACACCAGACACAACAGTCACAAAGCACATTCATCGGGTGACTCCAGACACAACAGTCACAAAGCACCTTCACCAGGTGTTTCAAGACACAACACGTGACAACAGTCAAAGCGCATTCACCAGGTGACACCAGAGCTCAGACTAAACAGTCACAAAGCACATTCACAAACTTGGATACTTTTTGTTATTGCCGATCAGGTAGAAAATTGTTAGAGTTTTAATTAAAGCTTTTACCTGATCATCGCTATACATATCTTTAACCACCTCGGCAGCGACTGGACTTTTAGAAGCCCAATTAGCTACATACTTAGGACTTTCTTCGAGTCCTACAGAGAATTCCACACCAGATTGTTGCTGTTCCACAATTTCAGACACCAACAATGACGGAGAGCATTCATTAGAGACTAAAAGCGGAGCCATGCCAGCACCATCATCTTCAACTGGTAGCTTAGCATCGCCTTTATAAGCCTCAGATAATTGATTCAACTGTTCGATAGTGGCCGTCAAATCGTTCTCATTAGCTCGATACATTTCAATCAGCACTTCGGCATCAAAGTCGGGAAATATGCTAGCTAGATAAGCGGAATTGTCGTCCTCTTCTATGGCTGCGACGCGATCCGCGACTAAACAGACCTGAGCGTCGGCAACGACCTCATTCGAGCACAATGATGAAGCAGCTAGATCAGCATCAACACCAACACTATTGCTTGGAGTCTGTTGAGGCCGAGTCTCGAACAGACTGCGCCATTCGTTGACGTGAGCAACGCTTCGAAGGCAATCGTTAAATGATTGAACCATTTCAGGCTGACGATATTGATCCATTGGCTGGTGTCTTGCCTGCAGTGTTATTTTTTAATAGAAAATATCAGTAAATAACAAGAGCAAACTTTTTTGATCTTCATGTTCAAATACCATCATTATATGCATGATCATGTCTTTGGTCATATGCATGATCATGTCTTTGATCATATGCATGATCATGTCCTTGATCATATGCATGATCATGTCTTTGATCATATGATATGCATGATCATGTCCTTGATCATATGCATGATCATGTCTTTGATCATATGCATGATCATGTCCTTGATCATATGCATGATCATGTCTTTGATCATATGCATGATCATGTCCTTGATCATATGCATGATCATGTCCTTGATCATATGCATGATCATGTCTTTGATCATATGCATGATCATGTCCTTGATCATATGCATGATCATGTCTTTGATCATATGCATGATCATGTCCTTGATCATATGCATGATCATGTCTTTGATCATATGCATGATCATGTCTTTGATCATATGCATGATTATGTCTTTGATCATATGCATGATCATGTCTTTGATCATATGCATGATTATGTCTTTGATCGTATGCATGATCATGTCTTTGATCATATGCATGATCATGTCTTTGATCATATGCATGATTATGTCTTTGATCATATGCATGATCATGTCTTTGATCATATGCATGATCATGTCCTTGATCATATGCGTGCAATTAATATTCCTCTCCAACAAGGGGAACCCCAACTTTCTTATTTGCTAAAATTTGCCCGAATCATTAACATTGCCAAACGTATTAACTTTCTGATAAACAGGGCTAATAAAACTAATAGATATAAATAGCATAGCTTGAAATAAACCCTCTACCACACACAAACACATGGTGACCCACCTGAGATCTAGTATGAACGCTGTTAACCTTTGGCAATTGTAAAACTTTCAGGCAATACACCGTATTACCATGGCGCGAATCGTTAACCAGCGCGTTGGCCAATTTAGCTCCGACATTGCAGACTTCGTTGGGCAGCTGCTCAACGCCATCTTCGTCATCAACTAAACGCAATTGTTCAAAAATTTTGCGCATTTCTTGCAGTTTCTTTTTAGGCACAGAGTGCACATTGCGTTGGGCTAATTGGACAACATCGAATTTCCAATACGTATTCGCGTTCAGTTACTATGCTTAGATAATTATGAGTAGCGGCCAGAGGTAAATATGATACAAACTCGCTCGTTTTAACATTTGTATTGTCGATAATGACAATGGGCTTGCGATCCAACATGCAACTGCTTACTAAAATTGGTAGTAGGTGCACAATAACTTCATGTAATTGGCTGGCTTTTATAGTAAAAAACAGGTTGAAATACCTCGAAACTACTACTGGTCATCTGATGATTCGGTTAGATACTCATTGCTCATTGAACTGGATACTACTGCAATACCTTGTACCGAAATGTCACGTACAAGTCGCTAAAAAGTTGTCAAAGAGTCATCTAAGAGTTCAATTTAAGGTGTTTTGTTGTCTGCGACTCCACTCTATTTAGTCTACTTAAGTCAGTAGAAAGTTGAGCACTAGCAGAACAATTCTTGGACGACTTTTTGGCGGCCCTAGAGTCGCTAGAGTCAATGGCGAGTTGTTTGCAATGACTCTTTAGCGATTCTGGTCACGTTAACATTTTGAATGGGATGCTTATTGAACTGGATACTACTTATTGCTTAATACAAGTGAGCATATGCTCACATCAATCTATACTTAAAAATAGATAAATTAGAAACTTTTGAAAAATAAGTTGCTTACCTTTATTTCTACATTGAACATGAGCATTTGAGATTAATGTTGGTTTGTAGTCATACTCTCCTGTTGGACTATAGAAATAATCATCTGCACTACATATGCAACATGCATTGTTGCCAAATTCAGCCAAAATAGATCTAAAATTAAATTATTATACAATTATATTAATCAAATAGAAATCAATGTCAGTGTGTTAACTAATGCAAAAAAATATAAATCTATTTTAAACTTTCTTACTTTGCAAGTGTTGATTTTCCACTACCAGGCAAGCCTCTCAAGATAATAAGTAGGTTGTAATTCTGTCCAAGATACAATTCAATGATAGGTAATATTGGATGTCTGAATTTTTCTTGCTGCCCTTTTGATTCCATTGTGGCTATAGCTAGACAGGAAAGGGTTTGATATTATGATTGTCTTGTCAATAGTTTAAAAAGTTATAAACTTTACTCATCTGGAATTAAATGGCAAGTATATTGTATAAAAGCCAAAAATTCATGTTAAAGTATAAACAAGAAATGTATAAAAGAATAATTTCACTTCTAAACATGTATAACATACATGCGCAACTTCTGAAATTACGCTGGCCTTGCGACTTAGTTTTCGATCAAAAATGCGACTTACCTATGTAAAAAAGCTAAACAAAGAATTGTGGGTAAACGGCAGGAGTAACTATGACCATATTTTAAAGGCTAAATGCCTCGCCAGCTAATTAGTGCAGATTTCGTGGTTCTTACTACAGCTAATCAGTATATCATAGTGGCGGCCTGAGGCAATTAGTAATGATGACAATGAGTAAAGACATGTAATGACAAAAGTCATGATTCATGAATGTCTAGAAGTAAGTGAATTGAATACAGTGTGGCCTATAGCTCAAGAATAATTTCACTTGCTAGACGATTTGGCATGGAAGATGAGAGCCCTGATTCAGATGGCTCATCAGATGCAGAATACAAATCCAGTAGAGATACAAGCTGTGAAAACCCACAGATTTTGAAACCACTGAATTCCAATTTCCGGAACTATTTTGCATAGATTCTTAAATTTGAAAGTCATGCTCAAACAAAAACTAGTTAACAGTTAGGAAAAAGGCAAACAAGGATGGGAGTAAATGCATGTTAAATTAAGATTTGAGGCCTTTGCAAATTCTCTCCTTTCCTCAATCTTCTCATCCTCTTTTTCTTTTCTCTCTCATCCCTCATCCCTTCTCTCTTTCCTCTCCTCTCTCCTCTCTTCCTCCTCTCTTATCTCTTCTGTCTCCTGTCTACATTCTTATCTCTCCTCTCGTCTCTCTCCACTTCACTCTACTCTCTCATCTTATCTCTCTCTCGTCTCTCTCCACTCAACTCTCTCATCTCATCTCTCCTCTCTTCTCTCTCTCTTATCTCTCCTCTCTTCACTCTCCTCTATCTCCTCCTTATCCTCTCTTCTCTCGTCTACTCTCTTATCTCCTTCTTCTCTCCTCTTTCCTCTTTCCTCTCTTTTCTGATCTCATCCATCATCATATCTTTCCTCTTTCCTCTCATCTCTCTCATCTCTCTCCTCCCTCAGCTTTTCTCTTCATCTTCTATCTTTTCTCCCATTGCATCGCTCGCCTCTCCTCTGTTTGCTTATCTCCAATCTTCTATTCCCTCTACTTTGAAGTAAGAAAATATGCACACATTTTTGCTGAAGATAAGAGGAGAGAAGAGGGCATTGAGGAGAAAGGGTAGAGAGAAAAGGGGAGAAAGGAGAGGGGAGAAGAGAGGAGAGTAAAAATGAAAGGAGAGAGAAGAGGGAAAAGGGGAGAGAGAGAAGA
>NIVC01000468.1:5000-80673 GCA_002269645.1 Macrostomum lignano
GCACAAGCGCCCTATCATAATGACACTGGAAAATTTAATTAGGCGATAATAATTAATGACTGAAGAAATTTTTAGCCAAGACACCAAACAACAGAGCGGCATTTGGATTATTGCACTGGCAACAAGACTAATAGCTACTCGAAGACAATCGGAGTTGAATACTCTACTAAACCTGTAGTTCTGTTAATCAATTTGAACTACGCCGCAATGCAGTGAAGCAAAAACTTATACACACTACTGTCGGCCCAAATAGTAACACAATGACTCAGTAGTATAAGTAGTAAGGACGAATCAGGAAAATTTATTCTAACTGTAAAATTGCACAGATTCATACTCGTATTATCTTGTAAACCAATAAACCCGATGAAAACGGTACCTTGGCGTTTCGGAGTCGTTGCAGATGACGCAGGTGGCAAGAGTCGCTAGAAAGTCGCAGAAGAGCCGGAGTTACGCAATCAACACCCAGTATAGCCCATTGCTCTCTAATTGCACTCTAGCTAGCCTACTGAGTTAGTAGAAAGTTAAGCACCAAAACAACAATTCTTGGACGACTCTTTCCCGACTCTTTTAAAATTCAACACCTGACGTCTCCGTCCGATTACAGTCTTTTGGGTCGTTAAAAAGTCACAAGAGTCACTAGCTCGTAGCGAGTTGCTTGAAACGACTTTTTAGCGACTCTTGTGACGGTATCGTTTTCAACGGGAAAAGTACAATACTTTTAAATATTTTTAAACACGGAACAACATTAGACCAGCGCGAGCTTATTGTTTGTACTTGAAATGGATGCTAATGATAATTAAATTGAATCTTTGCAAAAAATAGTCTATAATATGACTGCAATTAGTAATGAGCTCATAGACTGTTCGCTTGTCGCGTCTTCCTTGACCAGATCGGTGACGTCCAGCTGATTTTGAGGGAGGGGGTTATGAAGCCCGGCAGGATTCAAAATGAGAGAGATGAGGCTCCGGCAGATGATGCAATCGAGCACGGAAAGAGAGAAGAGAAAAACGGGCGGGCTGGCCGGCGCGAGCGGCAGCAGGCGGTCAGCTCTAACAGCTGCAGCCGGAGGAAGATTGCTGCTCAAAGCCTTCGAGCCGGTTGCCTGCCGAGAGTTCAGCAATCGGGTTGGGTTTGGTTAACTGTGCGAGTGGCGAACTTGGGACAGAGTGAAACTGCGATAATAGAGCGGAAACTGGGAGATTATAAAGGAGATGGTGAGACAGGAGAGGGAGAGAAGGTGACGAGACAGGGGGGAGGGGGAGATGGTGAGACAGGAGAGGGAGAGAAGGTGACGAGACAGGGGGGAGAGGGAGATGGTGAGACAGGAGAGGGAGAGAAGGTGACGAGACAGGGGGGAGGGGGAGATGGTGAGACAGGAGAGGGAGAGAAGGTGACGAGACAGGGGGGAGAGGGAGATGGTGAGACAGGAGAGGGAGAGAAGGTGACGAGACAGGGGGGAGGGGGAGATGGTGAGACAGGAGAGGGAGAGAAGGTGACGAGACAGGGGGGAGGGGGAGATGGTGAGACAGGAGAGGGAGAGAAGGTGACGAGACAGGGGGGAGGGAGAGGGAGATGGTGAGACAGGGGAGGGAGAGGGAGATGGTGAGACAGGGGAGGGAGAGGTAGATAGTGAGACAGGGGAGGGAGAGGGAGATGGTGAGACAGGGGAGGGAGAGGGAGATGGTGAGACAGGAGAGGGAGAGGGAGATGGTGAGACAGGGGAGGGAGAGGGAGATGGTGAGACAGGGGAGGGAGAGGGAGATGGTGAGACAGGGGAGGGAGAGGTAGATAGTGAGACAGGGGAGGGAGAGGGAGATGGTGAGACAGGGGAGGGAGAGGGAGATGGTGAGACAGGGGAGGGAGAGGGAGATGGTGAGACAGGAGAGGGAGAGGGAGATGGTGAGACAGGGGAGGGAGAGGGAGATGGTGAGACAGGGGAGGGAGAGGGAGATGGTGAGACAGGGGAGGGAGAGGGAGATGGTGAGACAGGGGAGGTGGAGAGGTAGATAGTCAGACAGGGGAGGGAGAGGTGGATAGTGAGACAGGGGAGATAGAGAGGTAGATAGTGAGACAGGGGAGGGAGAGGGAGATGGTGAGACAGGGGAGGGAGAGGGAGATAGTGAGACAGGGGAGGGAGAGGGAGATAGTGAGACAGGGGAGGGAGAGGGAGATGGTGAGACAGGGGAGGGAGAGGGAGATGGTGAGACAGGGGAGGGAGGGAGCAGTTATACAGAAGCAGAGCACAGGGGATGCCATGAGGACTCACCCGTGTTGTGCATCATGTTGGGGTCGCTGTCCAAGGACTCGGACATCTTCTCGCAGATGATGTCTACCAAGCGCTCGAACACGGCCTTGACGTTGATGTTCTCTTTGGCAGAGGTCTCAAAGAACTCTAGGCCTGAGGATTGCAAGTGTTGGAATTGGGCAGTTGATTCCATAATTATAAATGCATTTTTAATTGCTGTACATTATACTTGCTATTTCCCTCCATAAGCACAGGTAAGTCGTGTATTTTTACAACACCAAATTTGGGTAACAGTTTAAAAATTGGATAGAAAAAACTTAAAGCCACTGAAAGTTGTGCAGCTAAAAGATATTTTAGCAAGGAAAAATAGAAAGTTGCGCATACTTACGACATTGACTAAAATAGTAACGGTTGTGTCAGCAAAAAGGAATTTCTAGAGCTAAGCCTTGTAACATTAATGATTAATCAGGTAATTTTTTTATATAACCCTTTCTGAGTCTTCTTATTATTCCCTTTAATTATCGGGAAATTTGAAAACTGTTTTTTAAAACTTCTGATTAGTTGGTGAAAGGGACAATGTTTTTTTAATAATCATAAGATACCCGTGCAAAAAAGGATAGCTTTTAATTTCAACATTTACTAGGCAGTTGCACAATGTACAATACTATAAACAACAGGAATGCGGTAAACTAGGCAAATTAAAAGACGGTCACCAACTACAGTAAAACTATATTCCAAGGAAATAAATACACTTTGGATAATAAACGCTAAATGGCTGTACTTGAATACAGGTAGACAGAATGTAACGAATTCTTTCTCTTTGTACTAGATCATAACAAAGCATAATAACATTGGCTGATGAAAATGTTCTAAGCCGATAGCTATAATAAACTAGTGTGGATAGAAAGGGGCGGGGGCTGATGGGCCGACCAGAGAGAATCGATAACAAAATCACCCACCCCACTCCTAAAACTATAAATTTGGGCTACAGGGGGTAGAGAAGAAAGGGGTGGGGTTGATGAGCCGACAGAGAATCGATAGCAATCACCCACCCCACTATCCTAAAACTATAAAACTGGGCTACAGGGGGTAGAGAAGAAAGGAGTGGGGGTTGATGAGCCGATCAGAGAATCGATAGCAATCACCCACCCAACTAGCCCAAAGCTATAAAACCGGACTACAGTGGATAGAAAAGAAAGGTGGGGGTTGATGGGCCGACCAGAGAATCAATAACAATCACCCACCCCACTAGCCCAAAGCTATAAAACTTGGCTATAGTGGATAGAAAAAAAGGGTGAGAGTTGAAATTCCGACCAAAGTTATTCAGCTTTGCAATGATTCGTAGACAAATTGAGAAGAACTGGCAGATGGGTTCGCTGCCTTTTGATCCGATTCGGACACAGCCATTGAACTACTATAAACGATCACAATGACACATTTTGCTACTTAAACAAGGTGGAACGCTATGGTTAAAAAACTATTCGTTGAAAACGTTACGAGTTGGTCCAGAAATAGGGCAATTACCAAGCTGATCAGACAGCTGTTTTCCCCTCTCTGTGCTGACAACCCGCTCATCGTCCAAGTCGCACTTGTTGCCAACTAGGATCACTTGCGCATTGTCCCACGAATAAGTCTTTATCTGGGTGCACCTGTAGTGTTTCGTTATATTCAAGCGTGATTCTTGCGAATGCATACAAAAATCCAGAAAAGGCTTTTAAATAGTTGTTAACGTTTTAGGTCTAACGGTTAAAGAATTTTATAAACACACTTTAAACTGTATGAAGCATATATTGGAAGCGACTTTGGCAGAACCCAGACCTTTATACATCATCCTAACTATGGCCCCTAAAAAATTCCAAAACAAGGTAAATAAAACTGTTGAGCGAAGAAAATTTGGCAACAAAAGGTAGCAGAAACGAGTGGACAAAGAAGAACAGAATTAGGAAAAGTATAGAAATCGCGAATGAATTGAAATAAATACGTTTTGCACAACTCTAAATAGAGAACAAGACAGACGTAGTAAAGTGCACGCACTCCGTTGTCTAGTTAAGTTAAATTTCGTTTGGAAATATCTTGTATGACGAATAAATACATCGATGACGTCCCACTAGTAGAAGAGCTCTCGCTTTTAGCCGTTTTAGGATTAAAACAAAACCTAAACTATAAAATTGACTCAATATAATAACTTATTCCTGTGACTAAGTCACCACCATAGGCTACGTTTAGACTATGTGGCCCCGGCGCTTTCGTTGCTCCGCAGGTATATCATAATAATAGTAACGTCATAGAATCCATGCAGGTGAATGAATATTGTGACTAAAACTTCCACGACAGGGATAGACAATCTGCCGTGGTAAATGCTAGCTCTTGCTTTTAAAACTCGTTCAGTCTTTCTACTAAAAGCAGCACTCTCCAGCAGCAGCAGCAGAGCAAGCAACAGCTAAAACGAACCCAATTCGCGAGCCAGTCTGGCTGCCCGCTCGGTGGACACAACCCGAGCGTCCTCTAAGTCGCTCTTGTTGCCAACTAGCACCACTTGCGAGTTGGACCAAGAGTGCGTCTGGATTGCCGTTACCCTGCATGATTTTTATATTGTTGTCAGAGTACTGCCTTCTCGTCTTGACCGAATTATCTTACAAGACTCTCTCTTTATGGTATAAATATGCGTGACAAGCTGATAGTTTTACAAAACTATAAAAACTGTATTGAAAAGTGACTTGTGTGTCAGTTGGTTAAAAACCCATACCCAGTACCACACTATGACCCACACAGAGGCAAACATCTGGTAAGCCTTTACCCAATTCGACACAGTTACGAGGGTGTCCAAAAAAAGTTTCCGAAATGTTTGCTCTAGTTCTAAGCTCAGTATCTTAATTTTTTATTAAAAATTGACCATACTGCCCTAATGGGCAGATGTGCAACCGACAGCTCAGCCGCAGCTATTGCGCGGCGCATCTGAAGGCTGCGTACGACTGTTCAGTCCAAGAACTGGATGGGGGGGGGGGGTCGCAACACACCCTGAATAACCCCAGCTAATGCTGGCACCCATTTTACAGCTGGGTGAACTGAAGCAATGCAGGGTTAAGTGTCTTGCTCAAGGACACAAATTGTTCCGAGTGGGATCTGGAATCGAACCCCCCGATTTCTTAGTCGTGACTCCAACGCTCTAACCACTAGGCTGAAACCCCCTATTATCTTAACCTTTGTGGTGTATTTTCTGACATCAATGCCTCCAGAGTCAGCGGAGTCAAGTTTTCGCCCTGCAGTCTGCAGGATAGAGTTGGAGCCAAAATTGCTCAGCATCTTTTTCTCAAGCTGTAGTTTGAGCTTGCCGATTAGGATGCAATTTTGACTTGCGAATGCCACCATGACTGACTAGCGGTGAATGCACTGTTCAGTTTCATTGTTTAATAGTTTTTTAGTATGTTTCAGTGTTCAGGTATTCAAGATACTGAGAGCAGGGGTCGACGAACTCCGGCCCGCCGGCCACATGCGACCCGCGAAGCCTCTCTATCCGGCTCTCGGTTCCTTTGAAACTTTACAATAACAATCCGGCCCGCTCGAGGTTTGTGTCTCTTCTCAGCTCTCTTCTCTCTTTTCTTTCTTCTACTCTCCCCTCATATCTCATCTCGTCTCTTCTCTCCTATCATCTCCTTACCTTTCTTTTCTCTTCCCATCTCTCTCCTTTCTTCTCCCCCCATTCCATCTCCAATTTTCACTCTCACCTGGCCCGCAGCAATGATCTAGATTCTGGCCCTTGAAGTAAAATGTTTGCCGACCCCTGAGCTAAAGCAAATATTCCAGGAACTTTTTGGGACACTCCTCGCATTTCAAAACCGAGTCCCATCCCACACGTGATCCCAAACCCGAAGCTAAAGGCCACATCCTACTCCAAACGCAATACCACACCTGCCAATACCATACCCAGTTGCATAACTAAACCCGCACAATTGGCGATGAGTCGATCAATATCAAACAAAACCCGTTAGCAAAAACACGCAGTTCATATTTTAAATATGCTAAATAAAAAAATCAAACCAGGTCAAAATTCACCAGATCAGACTGAGCAGAGAGAGAGAGGGAGAAAGACACAATATCTACCGTATCTGCTGTACAAAAAAGTGCAAATGAATTTAAAATCGATTTTCGTTCCCAAAAACAGTCCACGCATACCGTAGTGCAGTGTTACTATGAATAGCAACACAACTTCGAACGTTCCAACGCATTCCACACCGTCAACTGATTCTTAAGTCTTTATGAAAAAATGGCCATTAAAATGCGTAGGCGGTTTGTTGCGGAACAGCGTTAATGCAGATCTCTGTCTGTGCGCGTTTCTGAACACAGCTGGACCAGCAATTCTCATTTGTCAACTTGAACATTGATATGGCATCAATAACAAAAAACCAGGAAGCCTCACTGACAGATTTGGATACTTTTTGACTGAAGACTTAAAATATCTTTCACATTGAAACTTTTATTAATGGATGCCATGCATGCAACCCTGGCGCAATCGACCCACAGCCAGCGCTGACGGCAATTCTGACCATTACGCTGACTCCTGAGCACATACAGGATAGGAGAGAGGGGAGGTGAGGGGAGGAGAGGAGAGGAGAGGAGAGGAGAGGAGAGGAGAGGAGAGGAGAGGAGAGGAGAGGAGAGGAGAGGAGAGGAGAGGTGAAGAGAGGAGAGGTGAAGAGAGGAGAGGTGAAGAGAGGAGAGGTATAGAGAGGAGAGGTGAGAAGAGGAAATATGAGGAGAAGAGGAGAGATGAGAAGAGGAAAGATGAGGAGAAGAGGAGAGATAAGAGGAAAGATGAGGAGAAGATTAGAGATGAGGAGAAGAGGATATGAGGAGAGGAGAGGAGAGGAGAGGATGTGAGGAGAGCAGAGGATATGAGGAGAGCAGAGGATGTGAGGAGAGCAGAGGATATGAGGAGAGCAGAGGATATGAGGAGAGCAGAGGATATGAGGAGAGCAGAGGATATGAGGAGAGCAGAGGATATGAGGAGAGGATAGGGGGAGGCGGAGAGGAGAAGAGATTGGATAAAACAATCAAAAAAACAAAAAGGCACTTGAAAAAAAATTATTGGTACAAGTGGTACAAGGGCGCCACTACAATCCCCCTAGTCCAATTTCCGCGCACACAAGCCCCAAATGAATGTGGCTGCACACATCAAACCAAGGGATCGTGTCGCGAAAGTTAGACGCGTTTTCAGAGAGTCAGTGCACTCAGTAATGATGTCCTCTTTTAACCTGTTACTATGACCACAACAAATCGAGTTATTTATAGCCATCGTACGCAACATCTTACAGTCACTTTAAACTTACCAGTCTTGTACAGCATTGAACGATTCCTCATTGGTGACATCGTACATCAGAATGAAGCCCATTGCGCCACGGTAATAGGCGGTGGTGATTGTGCGGTAGCGCTCCTGGCCGGCGGTGTCCTTTGTTTGAAAAGTATAAAAATGCAGAAATAGAATAACAGAATTCAGCAGTAAGTCTGTCATAACAAAATGAATTGAGAGCTGAGAGTTTACAAAAATCGTAGAGACAAAAAAACATTTAAAGACATTTAAATACAGGAAGCAGTAGATACTCAGTCAATGATTGATTAATAACGTCAGTTAATATAATGTAAAGAACTGATATAGAAAGGAGGGGAAGCATGAGAAGAGAGAAAAAAGAAAAGGGAGTGTAGAGATGAGAAAGGGGAGAGAAGAGTAGAAAATATAGGGGAGAGTGAAGAAGATAAGATAAGAGGAGAGGAGAGGAGAGGAGAGAGGAGAGGATATGAGAGGAGAGGGGAGAAGAGAATATGCGAGAAGAGGGGAGGAAAGGAGAGGAGAGGATATGAGAGGAGAGGGGAGGAAAGGAGAGGAGAGGATATGCGAGAAGAGGGGAGGAAAGGAGAGGAGAGGATATGAGAGGAGAGGAGAGGATATGAGAGGAGAAGGGGAGGAGAGGATATGCGAGAAGAGGGGAGGAAAGGAGAGGAGAGGATATGAGAGGAGAGGGGAGGAAAGGAGAGGAGAAGAGAGGAGAGGATATGAGAGGAGAGGGGAGGAAAGGAGAGGAGAGGATATGCAAGAAGAGGGGAGGAAAGGAGAGGAGAGGATATGCGAGAAGAGGGGAGGAAAGGAGAGGAGAGGATATGAGAGGAGAGGAGAGGATATGAGAGGAGAAGGGGAGGAGAGGATATGCGAGAAGAGGGGAGGAAAGGAGAGGAGAGGATATGAGAGGAGAGGGGAGGAAAGGAGAGGAGAAGAGAGGAGAGGATATGAGAGGAGAAGGGGAGGAGAGGATATGCGAGAAGAGGGGAGGAAAGGAGAGGAGATGATATGAGAGGTGAAGGGAGGAAAGGAGAGGAGAGGGGAGGAGAGGATAAGAGGAGAAAATATGAGACGAGAGCATAGGGGAGGCGGAGGGTAGAAGAAGTCGGTAAAAATAATCAAGAAGCTAAAAAAGCACTTTGAAAAAATATTCACTCCAGTGGAAGTGGATCAGAACATCGATGTCCAACTTACATAAGAACATTATCAAGTACTGTTAAAACTGACAGGTAGTGTAAACACCTTAATTACAGGCTGTGCCAATATTATAGGCCTAGGAGGTACAGATTGGAACAAGGGACAGCAGTCGCAGGCAAAAGAGGGTAAAAGAGAGCAGTCGAGCTTGCTGCAGAGTCAGCTCAAAGCGACCCCGGGTAATACGATACCCAGGGGGAGCGGGATCGAGAAAAGGCACCGGGCTCAGTAATGGGACGGGAAATGTGGGAAAATGAGGGTTGTGTGCACTGAGAGAGGAAAATGGGGAGCAGGGGGGCACAGCATTTATCCTCCTGCACACGTAGCTTTAGCAAAGGGTGCGGGAGGATTCCCAGGATTGTCGGCGAGTGATGAGGCCGGGGGAAGCTGGACAAAAAAGAGAGATGTGGAGCGGACCATCCTCAAATAGCTGCGGGCAGGCTAGATGCGCCTGGAAATTGGGAAATAAGCCCAATGCTGGAAAAGAAAAGGGAAAGGGATAAGCGAGAGAGAGAGAGAGAGAGAGAGAGAGAGAGAGAGAGAGAGAGAGAGAGCTCCTCCCGCTCCTACTGATTGGGAATTAGTCCGGGCCACAGACTCACACATATTATGCTCGCGGAGAGCCTGAATATGGGTAGCTCAGCTGTCGCTAATTACCATACTATTCCAAATTATACCATACTAACCTATACCATACCATACCAGGGCCACTCTCCCAATTCCCTTCAAAGTCCGAAAGGACAGCTGACACACAAGGCACACAAAAATGGTATTAGAGAAGGTACAACGAACCTTTTTTGGACTTACCGTTATACTCCAATAGCCTATTGTCTCCCCCTATTTCTCTCCCCTACCCTCTCTGCGGATCTCGCACAGCAGCTGTGATCGGCATATGGTCTTGACCACGCATGGCGAGAGCACTCAGCCAACACACCCACCTCCACGTCGGCCGCATGCTGCTCTGTTTGCTGCATAACTACTCTAGCAACCCTACTGACAGTGGAAAGCATGGCGTTTACAGTTGCTGTGCACTTTATCTCTTTCTCTCTCTCCCCTCTCAGTCAAAAAAAGGAATTCGCTTTGCTCAGCACAAGGTGGGGGAGGAGCGGAGAACAAAAATGCGCGGAAGAGAGAAAGCAAAAGTTCTGGGTTAGGGAAAAGTTTGGGAAAAAAATTGAGGAAATTAATCGGCGAGTAAAATGACGCGGAGAAAAGAATTTGCACTTATCCGTTTTCAAGCACATTTAAAACAGCATTCTGATCCCAGGATTCAAAATCCTGACATTGGATACAAAATCCTGACATGGGATTCAAAATCCTGACATTGGATACAAAATTCTGACATGGGATTCAAAATCCTGATCCCCGGATTCAAAATCCTGACATGGGATCCAAAACCCTGACATGGGATATTCAAAACCCTGACATGGGACTCAAAACTCTGACATGGGATTCAAAATCCTGACATTGGATACAAAATTCTGACATGGGATTCAAAATCCTGATCCCCGGATTCAAAATCCTGACATGGGATCCAAAACCCTGACATGGGATATTCAAAACCCTGACATGGGACTCAAAACTCTGACATGGGATTTAAAATCCTGACATGGGATATTCAAAATCCTGACAAGGGATTCAAAACCCTGACATGGGATTCAAAATCCTGACATGGGATTCAAAATCCTGACATGGGATTCAAAACCCTGACATGGGATTCAAAATCCTGACATGGGATATTCAAAATCCTGACATGGGATATTCAAAATCCTGACATGGGATATTCAAAATCCTGACATGGGATATTCAAAATCCTGACATGGGATTCAAAACCCTGACATGGGATATCCAAAACCCTGGCATGGAATATCCAAAACCCTGACATGGGATCCAAAACCCTGACATGGGATATTCAAAATCCTGACATGGGATATCCAAAACCCTGACATGGGATTCAAAATCCTGACATGGGATCGATCCAAAACCCTGACATGGGATCCAAAATCCTGACATGGGATATTCAAAATCCTGACATGGGATCGAAAACCCTGATATGGGATATTCAAAATCCTGACATGGGATATTCAAAATCCTGACATGGGATCCAAAACCCTGATATGGGATATTCAAAATCCTGACATGGGATATTCAAAATCCTGACAAGGGATTCAAAACCCTGACATGGGATTCAAAATCCTGACATGGGATATTCGAAATCCTGACATGGGAGATTCAAAATCCTGACATGGGATTCAAAACCCTGACATGGGATATCCAAAACCCTGGCATGGAATATCCAAAACCCTGACATGGGATCCAAAACCCTGACATGGGATATTCAAAATCCTGACATGGGATCCAAAACCCTGACATGGGATCCAAAACCCTGACATGGGATATTCAAAATCCTGACATGGGATATCCAAAACCCTGACATGGGATTTAAAATCCTGACATGGGATCGATCCAAAACCCTGACATGGATTTTGATGACAGTTTCCCAACAGTCCCCGATCCGCACTCACCCAGATCTGCAGTTTGACGCGCTTATCCTGTCTGAAAACGGTCTTCACTTTGAAGTCGATACCAACAGTGGACACGAAGGCGGATGTGAAGGAGTCGTCAGCATACCGGAACAGGAAGGAGGTCTTGCCAACAGATGAGTTGCCAATAATTAACAGTTTGAACATGTAGTCAAAGTTCTGATCGGCTGCATCGCGACTGCCCATCTTTATTAATTGTTTGCTTGCTTTAAATCGCTAGCCCGAGTTTATTAACTAATTAAGCAGGTAGGCCTTAAGTAAGTTTTAATTGCAGCGCGGTATTACCAGTGCCACTCTGAAATTGACAGGGAGTAAAGATATATGCGCTGGCAAAATGCTTTTTTATATCTTAGTCACATTAGTTATAGTGATCATGATTACTGAAGTGTGACAAAAAGTCTGAGGACTGGGATGACAACTGGTAGCACAGCCTGAGAACTGGGATGACAGCTGGTAGCACAGCCTGAGAACTGGGATGACAACTGGTAGCACAGCCTGAGAACTGGGATGACAACTGGTAGCACAGCCTGAGAACTGGGATGACAACTGGTAGCACAGCCTGAGAACTGGGATGACAACTGGTAGCACAGCCTGAGAACTGGGATGACAACTGGTAGCACAGCCTGAGAACTGGGATGACAACTGGTAGCACAGCCTGAGAACTGGGATGACAACTGGTAGCACAGCCTGAGAACTGGGATGACAACTGGTAGCACAGTCTGAGAACTGGGATGACAACTGGTAGCACAGCCTGAGAACTGGGATGACAACTGGTAGCACAGCCTGAGAACTGGGATGACAACTGGTAGCACAGCCTGAGAACTGGGATGACAACTGGTAGCACAGCCTGAGAACTGGGATGACAACTGGTAGCACAGCCTGAGAACTGGGATGACAACTGGTAGCACAGTCTGAGAACTGGGATGACAGCTGGTAGCACAGCCTGAGAACTGGGATGACAACTGGTAGCACAGCCTGAGAACTGGGATGACAACTGGTAGCACAGTCTGAGAACTGGGATGACAACTGGTAGCACAGTCTGAGAACTGGGATGACAACTGGTAGCACAGCCTGAGAACTGGGATGACAGCTGGTAGCACAGTCTGAGAACTGGGATGACAACTGGTAGCACAGCCTGAGAACTGGGATGACAGCTGGTAGCACAGCCTGAGAACTGGGATGACAACTGGTAGCACAGCCTGAGAACTGGGATGACAACTGGTAGCACAGCCTGAGAACTGGGATGACAACTGGTAGCACAGCCTGAGAACTGGGATGACAACTGGTAGCAAAGCCTGAGAACTGGGATGACAACTGGTAGCACAGCCTGAGAACTGGGATGACAACTGGTAGCACAGCCTGAGAACTGGGATGACAACTGGTAGCACAGCCTGAGAACTGGGATGACAACTGGTAGCACAGCCTGAGAACTGGGATGACAACTGGTAGCACAGTCTGAGAACTGGGATGACAACTGGTAGCACAGCCTGAGAACTGGGATGACAACTGGTAGCACAGCCTGAGAACTGGGATGACAACTGGTAGCACAGCCTGAGAACTGGGATGACAACTGGTAGCACAGCCTGAGAACTGGGATGACAACTGGTAGCACAGCCTGAGAACTGGGATGACAACTGGTAGCACAGCCTGAGAACTGGGATGACAACTGGTAGCACAGTCTGAGAACTGGGATGACAGCTGGTAGCACAGCCTGAGAACTGGGATGACAACTGGTAGCACAGCCTGAGAACTGGGATGACAACTGGTAGCACAGTCTGAGAACTGGGATGACAACTGGTAGCACAGTCTGAGAACTGGGATGACAACTGGTAGCACAGCCTGAGAACTGGGATGACAGCTGGTAGCACAGTCTGAGAACTGGGATGACAACTGGTAGCACAGCCTGAGAACTGGGATGACAACTGGTAGCACAGCCTGAGAACTGGGTTGACAACTGGTAGCACAGTCTGAGAACTGGGATGACAACTGGTAGCACAGTCTGAGAACTGGGATGACAACTGGTAGCACAGCCTGAGAACTATGATGACAGCTGGTAGCACAATCTGAGAACTGGGATGACATTTGGTAGCACAGTCTGAGAACTGGGATGACAACTGGTAGCACAGCCTGAGAACTGGGATGACAACTGGTAGCACAGCCTGAGAACTGGGATGACAGCTGGTAGCACAGTCTGAGAACTGGGATGACAACTGGTAGCACAGCCTGAGAACTGGGATGACAACTGGTAGCACAGCCTGAGAACTGGGTTGACAACTGGTAGCACAGCCTGAGAACTGGGATGACAACTGGTAGCATAGCCTGAGAACTGGGATGACAACTGGTAGCACAGTCTGAGAACTGGGATGACAGCTGGTAGCACAGCCTGAGAACTGGGATGACAACTGGTAGCACAGCCTGAGAACTGGGATGACAACTGGTAGCACAGCCTGAGAACTGGGATGACAACTGGTAGCACAGCCTGAGAACTGGGATGACAACTGGTAGCACAGTCTGAGAACTGGGATGACAACTGGTAGCACAGTCAGAGAACTGGGAAAACTCTAGAGCTGACAGCACAGCCTGAGAACTGGGAAAACTCGAGAGCTGACAGCACAGCCTGAGAACTGGGAAAACTCGAGAGCTGACAGCACAGCCTGAGAACTGGGATGACAACTGGTAGCACAGCCTGAGAACTGGGATGACAACTGGTAGCACAGCCTGAGAACTGGGATGACAACTGGTAGCACAGCCTGAGAACTGGGATGACAACTGGTAGCACAGTCAGAGAACTGGGAAAACTCGAGAGCTGACAGCACAACCTGAGAACTGGGAAAACTCGAGAGCTGACAGCACAGCCTGAGAACTGGGAAAACTCGAGAGCTGACAGCACAGCCTGAGAACTGGGAAAACTCGAGAGCTGACAGCACAGCCTGAGAACTGGGAAAACTCAGAGCTGACAGCACAGCCTGAGAACTGGGAAAACTCGAGAGCTGACAGCACAACCTGAGAACTGGGAAAACTCGAGAGCTGACAGCACAACCTGAGAACTGGGAAAACTCGAGAGCTGACAGCACAACCTGAGAACTGGGAAAACTCGAGAGCTGACAGCACCACCTGAGAACTGGGAAAACTCGAGAGCTGACAGCACAACCTGAGAACTGGGAAAACTCGAGAGCTGACAGCACAACCTGAGAACTGGGAAAACTCGAGAGCTGACAGCACAACCTGAGAACTGGGAAAACTCGAGAGCTGACAGCACAACCTGAGAACTGGGAAAACTCGAGAGCTGACAGCACAGCCTGAGAACTGGGAAAACTCGAGAGCTGACAGCACAACCTGAGAACTGGGAAAACTCGAGAGCTGACAGCACAGCCTGAGAACTGGGAAAACTCGAGAGCTGACAGCACAGCCTGAGAACTGGGAAAACTCGAGAGCTGACAGCACAGCCTGAGAACTGGGAAAACTCGAGAGCTGACAGCACAACCTGAGAACTGGGAAAACTCGAGAGCTGACAGCACAACCTGAGAACTGGGAAAACTCGAGAGCTGACAGCACAACCTGAGAACTGGGAAAACTCGAGAGCTGACAGCACCACCTGAGAACTGGGAAAACTCGAGAGCTGACAGCACAACCTGAGAACTGGGAAAACTCGAGAGCTGACAGCACAACCTGAGAACTGGGAAAACTCGAGAGCTGACAGCACAACCTGAGAACTGGGAAAACTCGAGAGCTGACAGCACAACCTGAGAACTGGGAAAACTCGAGAGCTGACAGCACAGCCTGAGAACTGGGAAAACTCGAGAGCTGACAGCACAACCTGAGAACTGGGAAAACTCGAGAGCTGACAGCACAGCCTGAGAACTGGGAAAACTCGAGAGCTGACAGCACAACCTGAGAACTGGGAAAACTCGAGAGCTGACAGCACCACCTCAGAACTGGGAAAACTCGAGAGCTGACAGCACCACCTCAGAACTGGGAAAACTCGAGAGCTGACAGCACCACCTGAGAACTGGGAAAACTCGAGAGCTGACAGCACAACCTGAGAACTGGGAAAACTCGAGAGCTGACAGCACAACCTGAGAACTGGGAAAACTCGAGAGCTGACAGCACCACCTGAGAACTGGGAAAACTCGAGAGCTGACAGCACCACCTCAGAACTGGGAAAACTCGAGAGCTGGCAGCACAGCCTGAGAACTGGGAAAACTCGAGAGCTGACAGCACCACCTGAGAACTGGGAAAACTCGAGAGCTGACAACCCAGCAACCCATACTTAAAAGCCAGAAAGACTGCAGTAATAAAAGCCTCAGTCAAAAGACATTCTCTTTTATTAGAAGCGATGCAACGCACAGACGGCATATTAGATCGATTCGGTGGCAGCGAGAAAAGTAAAAGCCGAAAGCGAGCAGTTCCTCAAGTCTCTCCCTCTTTTGAGTCTGACTCTGCACTCCGCTATCTCAAAAGTGAACCTCAATCAAGCCGACTCAACTTCTATCCCGAGACCCAACCCTGCGAGAAAGAAATTGCGGCCTAGGGAATTAAGCTAAAAGTTGGAGGAAGAAGGAGTAAAAATTCATCAAAAGAAGTGGATTGAAACTCCAACTAGGGGAACAGCGAACTTACCAAAATTTGATCTTCTTCTTCTGCAGTTAAGAAAGTTGCTTACCAAAACAAGTGAATAGTTTAATATAAATAACTATGACACGCAAAACTATTATTGTATTCCGACTACTGGGGGTCAGAGAGAGAGAGAGAGAGAAAGGTTACAAACAAGAGAAAATAAATTTTAGGGCAAACAGAGGAGGAGCAGGAGGAGGAAGGGAAGTCTAAAAACTGACATTTTTATAAACAGCTACGATCGGCATTGGGAGAGAGAAGGCTGGGAGGGGGGAGACAGCCGGGGATCGATAAACTGCATAGGCAGGCTTGGCTCATGCGATAGCGATTCCTTTCCCTCTCCCGTCCTCACAGCCCGTGGGGCGTTTGGGGGGATTAGTTGACGAGAACTTGGCTGCGGGAGGGAGGGAGGCGGGTAGGCTAGAGGGGCAGGGGTTGAGCTGCCTTTTTGGGGAGGTGGGGAGAGGAGAGAACTAGGGAGAGTAAGACCGGGAGCGGGGCTGTATGCCTAGGATGGCTAGCCCTCTCTCTCTGCAAGGGCGAGTTTGGTACAGCCCAAGCGCGTACAAGGACGGCAGCCCTAAGGGATGGCTGCAGCAGGCTGGAGGGGAGCTGGGAGGACTGGCCTAGGAGGGCTGCAGAGCCAGCGAGAGAGAGAGGCTCTGCTTTCATGAATTTGACGGATTATCGCTGGGCAATTTTCTTCTTTATTCATTCTTTTCTCTCCCGCCCCCCCCTGGCTTTTGCTTTCTTTTCAATCTACAGAAAACTGGGGATTTTCTAAGCCGCTCCCCCTTCCATTGGGAGAATGAAGAGATGCCTCAGACAGACAGGAATCTATCGCATCCGGAATCAGAAGTAAATCAGATCACAACCGGTGTGTACAACCGCAGCTATAATCTTCCCCGACCGTGTAACCCTCCAGAGCAATAAAACCACGGCGAGCCTGCGCCATTTTGACAAGACATGCTTTTTGAGCGCTATAGTAGGAATTTGTATTGAGTCACTATGATGTACCAACTATGGAATCTCGACAATTGACATATCTTGACATAGAAACTTTTTACTATTTCTATAAGCATCTGTCCATTGATACATATTGCCATTTTGATTTATAATTCGTGCAATTTTGATATAAAATTCGTGCCATTTTGATATAAAATTCGTGCCATTTTGATATAAAATTCGTGCCATTTTGATATAAAATTCGTGCCATTTTGATATAAAATTCGTGCCATTTTGATATAAAATTCGTGCAATTTTGATATATAAATTCGTGCCATTTTGATATAAAATTCGTGCCATTTTGATATAAAATTCGTGCCATTTTGATATAAAATTCGTGCCATTTTGATATAAAATTCGTGCCATTTTAATATAACTGTTTGCCATATAACGATCCATAGTCACTAAGACAGACCAAACGCACTGGTTAAAAATAAAATGGTTCAACTATTGTCACTGAAAGCAAGTTCAAAAGCAAGTGCTGACGGAACTGGGAGCAGGATTAGCAAAGGGGAGAAAGAGAAAATTAGGACAGCGCCAGACAGACACCTCAGACCGCACACAAACACTAGAAGAGGACCGAAGCAACCCCAGACCGTATTAGGGAATTCATGAAGTTTTTCTAGAAACGCCCACACAGGAAATTTGCAACGCACAGCCACTTGTTAAAACTGCTCGGCCACTGGATTGGAGCCTTTAGATTACCTATTGTTAGGAAGCCCAAACGAGTGCAGGCAGTGAATGACAACAGTTTACTGAGAAAAGATCATAACAAATGTGTTGATAAAATCAACCCAGTCCATTCAATATCCTCCCAATTTTAAAATATAGCCAAGAAAAAACGCCATTTTCCCAAGGCCATACAAATGTATTCCATTAGCAAATAAAAATGCATGTAGAGAAACGAACTTTTATAGACATACTATGCTACTTACAGTAGAAATATAAAACTTCTATAACCTAAATCAAAGCAATTAAACATTTTGATGTAGAAAAAAGTTACCATATTAATGCAAAAACTGTATCAAAGTACATTACATTTGAATCTTAATTGGATAGTCCTAAAAGTCCTAAATCCTAGCTTATATCCTAAATCCTAAGCTTATATCCCAAAGTCCTAAGCTTATGTCATAAAGTCCTAAGCTCATATCTTGATAAAAAACCATGGCTGCTAGTTCTGCCCTAGACAGAGTAATATTGGCTATAACTAATTTTACAGATGTTGACAAGAATGGCAAGTCTAACTTCATACTTTGACTAGGCCTAGTACTCCAAATACAAGATTCCTATATCCTTTAAAGTGGGTTTTGACTATTTGATATAGATCATCATAAATTTTATTGTGAGAGCAATCTGCTAGTTGGGAGGCAACAAAGTTAGAAATAAAAATGTTTGACTGAACTACATTTAGGGTATAACAATCATTATTGTAGATTTCTTTAAAAAATGTTTAAAAAGCATCAACCCTAAATGCAAGCTATTTAGTCTAAGATATCAGCATCACCTCTGAGCTTTGGCTCAAAGTATCTAAGCAACTCCTCATGAGCCATAGTATTTTAGAAATTCCCTCATGATCCTTGACATCTCAAGAATTATCTCTATGAGCCAAGGCATCTCAGTAATCACCCATAAGTCTTTATATCTCAACAATCTCCCATGAGCCATAGAACTTTAGCCTTAGCATCTTAGCAACTCTAATCTACCCATGAGCAAAAATATATACAATATTTCAAGAATAAAAATAGATAGCAATAGGCTAGATATTACTAATAATAAAAAACAAGCAAATACATTTATCTTAAAAACTGCAAATATAATCTTATATATAGCCTTTTTATTTTATTCTAGTTAGATTCAAACATTTAGCAATATGATCATTAAAAAATATAAACAGAATAGAAGCTGATACTGTAAAAAAGTTAAATATTAAATAAAGTTTTTTGAATATATATAATAAGCATATATATACTTTTAAAATATATACTTTTTATTATATTTGAGACATTTAGATTTTGAAAAGATACCTAGTAGAATGGTATTAATACTCACAGAGTTTAAATTTATTCGAATGATCAATATCAAATGATTAAAAATTTAGCAACCTAGGCCTGCTTAGTATCTTTTCTCTTATATAGTCTTTCTAGTCTTGGACTTTTCCCTCTCAATGCCAATCATAGCTGCTTATAAAAATGCCAATCATAGCTGCTTATAAAAATGCCAATCTAAACTTCCTATTCTTCTTAGTGGTTTGCTCTATTTTTTCTTTTATTTATAACTTTTCTCCCTTTGACCCCCTCATAGTTATTTAGATCAATAATTTTACAATATTGACATTTCTGACTTGGTTTGGTGAGCAAATTTCTTAACTGCAGAAGAAGATTAAATTTAAATAAGTTTATTATATGGCAATCAAAAAACTTTTTATTCTATTGTTTTTAAGCTCTTGGCCTATTTGGAGTTTACTTACTCTAACAGTTTTTTAAATTCTTTTTTCATAGACATAAGGTTTGAAACTGATATTTCATTTTTAAACATACTACTTAAAAAGTCTATAAATAGCAAAAGAAGCATAATAAGCAAAGTTTTAATTGTCATATCAAATTTCACTACTTTAATACATTGTCATTTTGATATGTTATAATTTTTGCTCCAGCCCCCATTCAATCATATCTGCTTAGTGGGCATGCCGATTTGCTGAGAGGTTGCTTCTTTTGTTTGCATCTCTCTCACACACACACACTTTGCCACTCTACCCTGCCTGGCCCCAGCCAGCATTGCCCTGCTCCGCACCCGGCGCCTAGCTTTCCAAACTACTACATTTTAAACTAGCGATACTCAAGTGAGCTATAAAGATGGTCTCTTACTATGAGGACTCAATTAATTGTAAGCAAATAAAGTGTATAGCTATTAATGATATTCAAACAAGCTTCACAGCTTCTGGCACTGGTAAGAACCCAAGTTTATCCATTTCTTTAGCTTTTCTGAGGCCTTGCCATTTGCCAATGACTGTACAATGCTCATACAATTCTCCATAGCTAGAGCATCATCACACCTGACTGTGACCACTGCAGTATAGCAGCATTGTATATTGCAAATTATTATTTTATCATACTGGTTATTTTATATAGTGTGTACTACCTACAGTATCAAAACTAGAAGCACTTGAGAGTAATACCACATCTTGAGCTGTAGCATGAACTCGGAGTGTCACAATACTAGATAGAGCAACCTATTATTGCAGAGCATTTTCATGCTTGCTTGTATCTATATAAGTACTAGACAGAGCTTCACTACACCTATTATATTACATATAACCTATTGTACTCAAGACTAGGCATTTAAACTGACCCAGGTTATAACAATACCATAGAATAGGTATAGACAAATTGATCTAACCTTGGAAAAATATTTTATAAATAGTACCAATACTAAAATATAGATAAGAAAAGTATAACAAAGAAAAATAAAGTAAAAGCCTAGATTTCACATAAAGATCAGTTGGAATATGATATACATGTTTAACAATCTTGAGTATACAATAGTAAATTAACATTTAATTAAGGCCTAATAGGCCTTTATATTCCTATTGGCAAAATTTTAAAGTATAATAATGTATATAATTTTTTAATGTAGAAAATTATACTTCTGTTCATTTTTCTTCTAATAGGTCTAAATACTTAGTAGAGTTTTCTTTTGTATTTAATAAAAATTTATTTTGATAATAGATCATCTTGGTAATAACAATTTGGCAATGAATCATTCATATATGAGGAAGGCCCCTCTCGTTTTATTCAACTATTTACATGCATTTCAAAACTGCGCTAAAAACTAAGAAACACTTTTTGTTAAAATGTATATATGTTTGATAATATTTTGCACAAATTAATTTTGTTATAAATCGTTGTAAAAATTAGTATAAATACAAGCAATTCAGACGAGAGAAGAGCCAACTTGCGGCGTGCAGTTCAAGAACTAAAGGTGCTAAGCAATAATCAATGTTCCGACTAAATATGTTTGCAGTGTTTTCCGAGTTATTTATTTGAAGCAAGAGTGAAGTAGACAAGAGTATATACAGTATATACTACTGAGAGGGAGAGGGAGAAATATCTTTAATATTTTTACTTTTAGACAAAATTTAGCAAAAATGATGAATTTTTTCTATTCTGTTTTAGGGTACTTCACAAAACTAAGTCACATTTTAATGAAAACTAAGTTATATATTTAATTTTTCTATAATAAATCATACATTTATTTGAAATCATTTTGAATGCATTTTGAAATCTGAAGTCATACTCAAAACAAAACCTTTGTAACCTTGTTAATGGTTAAGGAGATAAAAAAACTTGGAATAAAATTTGAATTTAAGTCATCTGCTTCACTCTAAAGATATAATAAAGTGTGATAAAGCATATGCAGCAAGTAAACATATGCAGCACATAGAATACCTCTTGATATACTTGCATCTAGATACTCAATTATATAGAATATAGCATTATGTACATAGCATTAATTGCCCAATCTGTTAGATTTTATATTAAGTATATACAATAGCATTTAGAATGTGCACTTATAAAGTCTTGTTGAAGTCTGGCAATATTTTGCTCATTGAATTACAGAAATTTATGGTTATTGCTTTATTTTTGAGGAATAAACTTTATAATAAGTCTGTCTTGTTGTTGAAAAATTTGCTTAGCTTGTTTTAACTATTGACAAATTTGATTTCTTTTAATTTATTAAATTTGAAGTCTATTGATAAATTAGATATTGACAAATTTAGTATAACCCAAATGAAATAAGGGGAATGAAACTAGCTAGGCCCTAATAACTAATGACAACTATCCCTATTGGAATAAGTTGACAAAAGTGGACGATCATTGGTCACATTTTTGGATTCTCCTGGTATCGTCACACAACAGTGGTGTCAAGTGGTATGTCGCGTCGCGCAACACTGTGGAAACCTGGTGTCATCATGCGTTGCGCAATGCGACAGTGTGGCAACTTGGCAGCTGGCGTCATCATGTGTCACATTGCGGCCAGGATCTGTAGCCAAAACCTTGCAAACTGTGTTTCATTATAATATGTTCACAGTTGTTTCTCAGCATTTAAATGTTTCAAACATGTTTGATAATAACTAGTTCTTGAATTGTTCCTTTTTATTTTGACAGTAAAGTAACTAATACTTCAAATATAATTTTTAGAAATGTTACTTGTTAGTTACAATGCGTGCACTGTTTTTCTAAGTGTTGTACCTTTGTTGTTTTACTGTTTATTGTTTTTAAATTTCATTTCTTTTTCTACGAAATTGAAAGGAATACTCTTGTCTCTCTCTTTATGGTCTCGGTGTTGGGAGTGATTGGCAGAATGGGAATTGTCAATTGCAACGTGGCTGCTGAGTTGTCCTCTCCCCTCCCATCATTCAGTCAATAGACATTGGTGTTACGTCGCACATTGCTGCCCCCAGTCAACAAAATTTAGTGTCGCATTGCGCTTTTGAGGGCACAATTTAGGCAATTTTGGGTTTTTGAAACTTATTCCAATAGGGACAACTATATATATCATATTTGGTTTATTGCTAAAATGCTTATTACAAAAATTGACTATTGTTAAATCCATAGTCAGGAATATGGCATTTTACTTGGAAAATTCCGGCGTACACAGGGAAATTTTAGGCCAATTTCGGCATACATGGTGTACCACGGTTTAGAAAAAGTACCCCATGGCATGCAATGGAGTGCCACGACACACAATTGTACGCCATGCCACTGTGGGCGTGGGGCCCTGCCCACCCACAATATCCTGAATCCTGATGCATAAAATTTATTTTAAAAAACTGTTTTTTAAAACTGAAAAGGAAATAAAAAATGATTTTTCTAGTGCTAATTTTCTTTCGTTAAAGTCATATTATTGAAACCCATTCATGTGCACTGCTAGGTTGACGGTTGTTTTGTCTGCCACCCTTTTGTCTGCAAGAATGCGATACAGTTGTTTCATCTGCCAACGAATAGTAAAGTTTTAATAAGTGTAAATATATTAGTTGTTGTCATTAATTTGAGATTTGAGATATTTGAGATAACAGTGATTAGAATATCGGGATCATTTCTTAGTAGAAATGACTTAAAGGAGTAATTTCTAAATATTTTTGTTTATATTTAATAAACTACGCAATTGAACGAATTCAATGCATTTTTGTCATGATATGGCATGACGCCATACTATCTCTTAATGGTCTCAAAGCTTCAAAGCTCAAAAGCAATTAGTCGAGTTAGAATTATTTTACTTAATATAAGTAAGTTATAGGTGCACAAATTATAAATCCCATTCACAGCTCACTATGTAGATTCAATTAAAGCTTATTTACAAATAATTGTATTTCTTGAAAACATTGTGATAAGCAAAAAAACATACAAAGACTACATCTAATTCTAAATCTGATAATTACTAGTAAATTCTAACTATTAAAAATAAACTATAAATTAATTTCAGCCATTTATAAAACTTATTTTGCTACTTTTTTTAAAAAGTCTTTTTGTCTGCCGGCAGACAAAAAGGTGGCAGACAAAAAGACCGCACACTCACTGCTACCCCTACCCTCTCCCGGTCTGTCGGCGTACCACCAGGTTCCGATCTTGGCATACACGGCGTACCACTTTTTTACCGACTTTTTATTCCAGCGTACCCGTGCCATGATCTTGACACAGGTGTTAAATATCAATAATAATATTGGGAATTTAGTATTATTGACAATAGTCAATATATTGGAAAGCTAGGCCTACTAATTTTAAAAGCATTGTACATAAAAAAGCTTAAATCTACTCTTAATGGCCAACTATTTAACTTAATAATAATCATTATTATTATTGATAATTAAATATTACTATTAGGCCTAGGCCTAGTCAACAGTATATAGTCAAATAACTAAATTCATAAACAATGCATATAATTTCTATTTTTATATTTAGTGAAGGATGAGTGCTACCTATGCTATGGCTATAACCTAGGCTTTTTAAGGTTAGAAATCTAGTTGCCAGCTGGCTTGCAAACAATAACAAACTAACAAATCTATCATACTGATTCATATGGCACTTTTATTACATTAAAAAATCCTTTTTTGAAATTGGCAACTGGCATGGAGAAATTGAAGTTGCCATATTGATCTCTGATGCAAAAAATCCAGTTGTCAAATGTCAATGAGATTTTCAAAGGGGCCAAAAAATCCCATATGGCCCAAAAAAATCTAGCCTAGGCCCTATACTATAACAGGCTAGTTAGCCTAGTTATACTATTTATACAAAGTAGCATAGCCATAGGCCTAGTCCATAGGCTACTTAGGGTTTAGGCTAGTAGGCTAGGCCTATATTGACATGGGAAAGTTTGTTAGTAGCATTTCCTAGTCAACTAATTGAATTGACAAAATCGCAACTTAGCAAAACTGTAGACTGACTGAGAGTCGAGACTGACACCAAAAAGAAAATGGCATGAACTCAAACAATAAAAAACGCTACACTTAGAGACATAGTTTCTAGGTCCATACCTAGGCCTATCATATTTATATACACTGCTGAGTGCATACATGGGCACATGGCCGCTGTGTCTATAACTCCGTTTAAAAATATATCATTACAATTAATTATTAAGATCATATAGAACATTGCAATTTGATTACAATTGCACGACAGGTTGGTTAGCTTAGTTCACAGACGTTAGAAATTTAGTAGCCTGTACTGTAGAGACTCGAGATTAGATACTTCAATAAGTTGAAACTTTCATTTCTTGGAAAAAGTACAAAAACAAATACATGCTCAAAATTGCATTTTGATAAAACAAAAGTGTGTTAGTTTTTCTCGTAACTTATTGGCTTGATTTAGCTTGATTGCAAAAAATGTTCAATACGCTTTGCTTATTCCTTCGGCTCCTATAATCCTGTTAATTTCATCTTTTCTTATCACATCACATCCCCAGTTGATTGTGCCTATTCGGGTTGGGCGTACTGCAGCAAATGAATTTAAAATGGAAGAAAATTTAAGCCATTTACCCAACAGATTAGCAAATTTCTGATAATGAATAATATTTTTAGGTTTCGTACAGATTAATAAGTTTTTTGTAAAATTGCTTCTAAAAAGCTTTATCGTATTGCGTCAAATTTTGCCAATCAATATGCAAAAACTGCCGCCAAAATTTCTCTATTGGGACGAGCTTCAGCCTGTTAATGTGAAGAGCAATGCAGGAGAACCACGTTAGATATTCGTACTTATACATGGAGGTCAAGGACAATTCTTACTGTAACTTGGACGTGAAGTTCAGCACAATTAATTCGGTGGTCAAGGACAACTCAGCCGTGCCGTAAAGTGATTCCCTTGTCGGTCGGCTGATGCATGAAGTTCGCTATGAGCTTTCATCTATTCTAATTTCTGCTGTAGTTCGTTTCGTACGTGCGAGAAGGGCTACCTTGCAAAAGCCCCAAGACCTTACTTAATCGTGTAAAGGTGTATCATACGGTGTTTTTAAAACAATGGTACACATTGTATAGTAGTCCAGAAATACATGTAGATAATAGCTCTTGCTGACTTCTAAACTAGCGCATGGCTCTCATCAATTGGATTAACCTACTCGTTGATTCTCTGAACGTGGTGACGAGTAGTGAGCCATCGCTATTGATCAAGCTTAGTAGGAAGGAGCACAGAATTATGATGCCGAATTTGAGGAATTCATCAATTGGCTTGAGAACGCGGCTAATTTTTGGCGACTTTTACCGGAGCTTCCTAATATACTGAGGATGTCACGGGGAAGCTGGACGCGGCTGTAATTGAATCAATGCCGCGAACAACGCAGGAGCAAATGCGACGACATGGGGAAGCTTTGGAGAAATTTATGAAGGAGCACACGCTTGAAGACTGTGCCGTGGAAACTTAAAACGAATATCTACGGTTATTTTTATTTCGGTTTTAAGAAACAAATGTGGAAAGCTTTATGCGCCTGCAAGCCTGTGCATTCGAGCAGGCATCCAGCGGTCCTTCACGGTCCAATACCTTCAGCTGGTCACGAAGCATTCGGTGAACTAGTTGCGTTGAGAATAATTTGCAAGCTCCAACATAATGCTAAAGGTGAAGGTGTCTATGGATCTTAGGCTGACTAAGCCTGAAATAACGGCGCGCAATGTAACGATATATACTACTGATTTTTTTCGTCAGCAATTGCGTAAGCTGAAGTCGCGTAGCAGCTAGCTGAAGCTTAGTAAATCAATTGCTGCCGTGAAAGAATCTGTCTTTGTCGTTATTGTACCCTTTGTCATGAAATTTATAGTTGCCGGATTTCTAGTCAATTCTGCTGTCTATGGCACTTTGAAAGAGCAGTAAAGCTAAATCAGTCAATCGTCTATGGTAATGTGTGACATTAAGTATATGTTATTCCCCACTTGTTTTATTTTTTTTCGTCGTCTTTGCTTCGCCTCGAGTTATTTTGCTTCGCCTCGGCCAATAAACGCGTCCTCAGCCGCTTACGACCATAGATAAGTCAAACAAGTGGGTAATGATATATTTATTACTCAGTTCGTGTCAAGCAACAGAAATTCTAAAGTTCTAAATTCTAAAGCAAATAAATTTCTTTCGCATCAAATAAATGCTTTTCTTTGTCTATGACCGGGCCTAACTGGGTAATAAATTATCGCTGCGCCTTATGTATAATGATCAAAATTCATGTGGTTGTTGCACAGACAACAACTGAACTGACATATGCTTAAACAGCAAGTCGACACAGGGCATGACTTAACGTCACGAATCTACTGCTTTGCAGCCTGTGGCACTCCCACTCTCTTCTTACACCGAAGAGTGGATTCTGCGGTGTTCCAGTGACTTCAGTTCTAATTAACATCCTTTTTGAAATTTTGTCCAGTTGCAACAGGGGTTATATTTCTCGAAAATTAATTGCTACAAGCATTTAGCTCTAATATATTCTTACACAAATACGACAAAACTACGTCATTCGGACTTTAAAAGATTGACAATCGGTTATTAAAATTATTTAAATAAATAAAACAGCCCTGATTTCTCTCAAGCAACTGCAGTGTTGCCAAGCGACTTTTTGTGACCTGGGACGGCTGTTTATCTCTATGTAAAGCAGATTGACTTGTACAGAGATCGTTAATGAAAAAAAATTATTTTCGAAATTATTGGAATACGACTCGACAAATCAAGATTGAACATGACGATATGAAGGCATGAAGGCAGGATGTTTGGTAGTAAATGGAGTGAGCCAAATTGCCAGGCCCCAACGTTTTAATATTCAGTGAGTCAACGATGAATAATATGGAAACACACACTTAGATCGGTATTAAAAATCATAGGGCCTAGTGCATTTTATTGTAAGGGATCCTTTCACTGTAGAAGCAATGACTGATATTGTTTATAGATAGTGATACAAACGATATAATCATAATTACGCAATGTCCGAGCAAAATTATAGCACCATTGCTACTAAGCATTAATAAAACTGAATTTCAGTATGCGATTATGCTCATCATCTCCGTCCAGTTCGTGGACCTAAATATGTGCATTTCTACCTAAACTTGCCGGACCGACGAAGTTGGACGTAAGCTAGCACCAGAAATCCAAAAATGAAGCCGCCCAGTGCAATTTCATTGATCCACAAGTCTATTTCGTTTTCGTATGGAATTCCCTGGTCGCTTAAGTACTTGTTGCCGAGATCGAAACAGATGTTAGCTGTTTCGTTGCAGAATTGCAGATCCTTCATCTCGTTGATGCTCAGCGCGTTCATGCTGTACCGGAAGATGCTGAGGTACTTAGCCCAGCTCAGCCATTCTCCCATTGTTGAGACATTCACCAGCAGGCCTGCGAACACCATCATGAAGACGAATGACAGCGCCAGGAAGATGGTAGCAATGGCGAACACCGAAACTGTGGCGCTAAGGAAGAAGGCCAAACTCGAACCGGCCATTGAAACCAGTAGCAGATTTAAAAAGTACACAAAGAACTTGTCCAACCTTGGATTCAAACCGATCATGAAGTAGGAGATAGGAGAGTACAGCATCAGAGGCACAAGTCGCATTGGTATCAGGTCGCAGAACACCTTAGCTAGAAAGTACACGGACACGCGGTAGTAACCAGATACGCTTTCGTGGACAAATATGGTGCGCTCGTGCAGAAACAGCTCCAGAGCGCCCATGTTGCCGAAGACCATGTTCATTGTGGTGAAGAAGAACACGCCCACTCGATTCTGCACGCCGGAAATCGTGTCAGCCGGTATCTGCAGGTAGATGAGGCCGACAAGCACGCTAAACAGAACGTTGAGCACTAGCTGGGCTATGGACGTTTGCGGGTTCCGCAGCAGATTTTTTGTTGCCCGTTGTGACACGACGGCCAACTGGCGGAAAAACGACGTCTGGTAAGTCGGATTATTTGCTGTCGACTGCGGTCGGTAGCCCCGCATTTGGCGATTGCTGAAAGCCTCCAAAACCGGAGCGATTCGAGCGTTGACGTCGCGCCACACCTCGGAGCCCTGCAAAGGCGAGTATGTGCTCGCGTGGTGCAATTTACCTCGTATATGAATACAGTAGTTGCGTTGTAAACATCAAAAACAACTTAAAATCATTCTGATTTTTACCTGATACGTCGCAACAAGCCATCCTTGAACACTGTCCTGATGATCAAAGTTAACCTTCACCGCTGCTGAATCGACTTCAGTTGGTCTCGCGTCGCCACTCAAGATGTCCATGTAGAAATCAAGCGGGTTGTTGTGCATCTCGCAGACGTAGCCGAGGCGCTGGAAATAGTCAAGCGAAGTGACACTGTCACCATGATAGACAATCTGACCTTTAGACAGCAGAGTCAGCGAGTCGAATGTCTTGAAAATTTCGTAGCGTGGCTGATGAATGGAGAAGATGATTGTTGTGCCTCGGCGCGAGATGTTCCTTAGAATCCGCATCACCGAGTTGGCAGTGCTGGCGTCAAGACCTGAGCCGAGAGAGGAAAATAATGAGTGGTAGTTCTTATAATACGGAATTAGAAGACTTTGGAATGTTGTTTAAATCGTGGTAGTTCTTATAATACGGAATTAGAAGACTTTGGAATGTTGTTTAAATCAATCAAAATCGGCAAGCCAAAAAGCTTCGACGGAATTTTAGTTGAAGGAGTAGTTAGCGCAATGTGCACTCTGCATTTGCATATCGACAAGAGTGTCTTAGGTTTGATACAGCATCGATCTCATATGGCTACGAGCGTATGCTTGTTCTGCTTGACAGAAGATTGCGACCTTATCGGCTCTTCGCAGTCTAAGAATATCAACAATGGTTTTCTAAGAAATCCTAGATATCCAGCAGCAGTCCAAAAAACATCTCGATCTTTCTCACCAGTCGTCGGCTCGTCCAGAAACAGCACTTTAGGCGAGGCGATGAGCTCCATTCCGATGCTGGTTCGTCGACGCTCGCCGCCAGAGACGCCTCGAGTCAGCTGCGTCCCGATGCGGCTGTCGGCTACCCCGGTCAGTCCCAGCTGGTCCAGCAGCTCCGCGACGCGTCTGCCTCGGTCGTACCGGCTGACACTTGCCGGAAGTCGGAGAGCCGCACTGAACAGCAGGTTCTCGCGCACTGTCAGCGTGCCCATGACAACGTCCTCTTGAACAACGTAGCCGCTGACGCATTTGAAATTCTTCGGCGGCGGCTCGCCATTGATCAGAATGGTGCCAGTCAGATTCTGCGGGTTCTTTCGTCCGGCGATGACATCCAGGAGGCTGGACTTACCCGAACCTGTTGGCCCCAGCACGGCGTTCATGCCAGGCTGAAACACGCCGCTAACTCCGAGCAGGATTTCCTTTCGCTCCGGAGGAAAGCAGCATGGCGGGCCGCGTCGGATGAGCAGAGAATATCTCACACTGTTGAAGGTCACCGTGGCGGCTTCTGCAGCACCGGAGTGTGGGCTAGCAGTGGCTGAGTAGCTCGCATTAGCGCGCGAAGAAAGCAAGCCGTCTTGCTCAGACATGACGGTTCTGTCCCTCGAATTGCACCACTTGCAATTTCTTCTTACCAACCTGAATTCACTTTCGTCTCCTCCAAGCTATCCGCTGAAGCGTTATAAGCATTTTTCAGTGTGCGATAAAGAAATCTTTCTAAAAACTTCTACCCTGCTTCTACACTCGCAAGATCTACTGACGATTGTGCGAGTATTTCTCGTCGTCTATTTTTAGCAGTGTTGCAGACGTTTAAAGCACAATTTTCTGTTCACGTACATGTCGCCTGTGGACTGCAAATCACTTATGTGACTTTTCTGGCGAGGTAACTAGACATTTTTGGTACCACGAAAGGTTGGTACCAAAGAAGGCCAGTCTATGCTACTTTCACATTGATCCTGACATGCAATGCAGCTATAAATGCTCTCATTAATTGCAATATGCGTGGTGAAATGTTTTAAGTTAGCTTATTCACATATAATGCTGAAAATTCTTTAGTGTAGCGTATTTTAATTAAAGTTCTTCTCGGCTATTCATCTCCTCATTTCAGAGTTTTAACAGCTACGTATACATGCACGTTTAAACTTACATTCCGTTTGTGTTTGGTAAAATGTTGTGTCACCAAATTAATCAAAATGTAACTAACTCAAAATTTTTCACTTTCTGTCTGTAGATCTCTAATGTATTGTTCTAACGGTTTTTAAAGCAATTTTTAAAAGTAAAAAATAGCAGCGATAAAAAGTCAATATCATCAGCACAGACTGCTCTTTATTTTTCACCGGCTTGAAGCGAAAGACGCTACGCACTTACACTCAGCGCAACATTGAAAAGTGTCCACCCTAGCGCGCAAAGGGTCAACGTTTTGGTGGGTGGAGATATTCGTGGTTTGATCGCCATAGACAAATATATAATCCGGATTCGAACGAAGCAAAGGAACAGCAAAGAAACAAAGTACACGAGCATGGGTGACAACTTGCCCAGAACAGGGTCAGTAACGCGTATAGCAGCCACGTGCGTGCAGCAGAGCGCTCACTCTCCGGGGCATCCCCAGAGAACCAGGCGTCGCAGAAAATCTTGCGGTAGTATAGTTGTTGCCAATTGCCATGCAGTAGACAGTGATTCGCGCAGTTAGGATTGCTGTGTGCGACCGCCCAATTTGGCGAGCAACAGCTCGGATGGACATCCCAGCGTCCAGCATGCCAATGGCGTGCGCTCGTTCGATCCATCCAGGTCGGTCATTTGGCAAACCATTGCGTTCGGTTGCGAACGTAGATTTTAGACTCCTGTAAGCTGCTGCTGTCTGCTCCATGCAAAGAGTATTGAGGTCGCCTAGTATAGAGTGCCAATAAGGATGAAAATCTGAAGCCGATTTTTAGAATCCACCCACCCCCTCCGGTCACCAAGCTTTTTAGTCTATGACACAAGTTGTGGCTAGAATGGTGTCAAAGCCGATGCTTAAGATTCATACAGATGCATCAGAAACGCAGTTTTTGCAATTAGCTACCGCGCACTTTAGTGGCAAGGCTGTTGTTATTCAGACGTAAGGGCTATATGGCATGGCTGTTACGGAGTTGTGTATCGACGACGGCAACTGAGTCTGGTGACTGAGCGATGTTGTCTTGCTTATTTGATACATGCATTTTCTAAGTGTGAAATATCTTATATTTCTGAGCATCGGCTTTGTACACCATTCTAGCCACAACTTGTGCCATAGACTAAAAAGCTTGGTGACCGGAGGGGGTGGGTGGATTCTAAAAATCGGCTTCAGATTTTCGTCCTTATTGGCACTCTATACTATGGCGACCTCAATACTCTTTGGCTCCATGTGACACTGTTTCCTTCGACCTGTCTGGCGTCTATGACCCAAGTTTTTGTCTATGGCCCAAGTGCGTGTTGACGAAATTATCAAACGTCTATGGCACAAGTGCGTGTTGACGAAATTATCAAATCGTCTATGCAAGTCTGCTGGCGACAAAAACCAGTTTTGAAACTCTAAATATACGCGGCTGGCGCGAGGGTGGAAACTTTTCGATGTTGCTGAGTGTATATTGAAGTGCCGAGGAGCCCAAATGGAGAGAAAGAGCAATTTACGAACGCCATTTGGTACTCGTTGGTTTACGACACAATAACCAACAACGCGTTATGAGCTTTATTATGTATGACACACAGGTGTGCATGAGAATCGCTGGTCGCTACACGGTTGATAAATTTGTATTATCAGCATTCTTTCAACCTGAATAAGGAGCGCCCTACTTATATTGCTATGACCATTTTATTACGATGTGTTTACTGAATACTGTTTCTTAAAGATTCAACGGTATTAAAAACTAGATTAAATTATCGCTACGAAAAAACAAACTTTTAAAGACTACAATCAGCAGTAATGCTACAAAAACTTTTTTAACTAAATTGTGAAACAAAATTTGTATCTTAAGTTTATTTAAATATTACCATATCTTTTGAGAATGACAGCTCAAAAACATACTTCTTTTTTAAGTTGAGGAAATAATGAAAATTTTCGACATGAATAATCACTTATCACTCACTATCGAATGGCGACAATACATGTATATAGATAATTTCGGAAATCTGATTAAGGCTTCTTTCCTATAGGCTGTAATATAAAAGTTTACCTTTGCGAATTTGAAAGATGGGCGTAAGAAATTACAATAGTTTTTTCAATATATATATTTCTGTGCACTATATCTAAACTGCTGTGCTTAGTATAGTAACTACAGTAATTAAGGTTTCGATGTTGTGCCTCACGTGGCCCTGCTATTTTATAATAATTGTCATAACCAATCAAAGAATTCATTAATTGAATACAGCAGCCGTACTACTGCTATCTACGATTAGCTTATGTTCACAGAGTCAAATCGCTTTAGTCTAATCTCATGGACTAAGACAAGAGCAGACATTTGCGTTTTTTTAGTTAAATGGCTTATTAGTTAAATTTTCATTCCAACATCTAGCCTAGCCCTCAACAGTGAACACCCAAGAACCTCTGAGAAAATGCAAATACAGAGGGTTTAAACTTACAGAGGGTGAGAGGGTGTCTTGATCATGAATAGTATAGCTACACCTAAACTAAATTTGATGACTTGATTTATCTCTAGTGTAGTGTGATTATTTTAGTTCAAATATTTTTTCCTTTTTGTTCTAAACACAAGATATCTTAGTTATTAATGTCCTAAGTAGTCTACTTAAAGGGAGTCAGATAAAAGTGCCACCTGGGCTTATATTTTGTAAAAAAATTATATATTTATCTATATTTAAATTATAATTTTTTCTAGTTCTTCTCTAGATGGCAATGTAAATACCAAATAGATAGCTAGTCTTTTCTCCTAATTGTATCTAATCTATATTAGCATATCTTTTATAGTAAGATTAGGCCTGGCCTATAAAGAATGTTTTTGTTTTTTATTTTGTTATTTTGTTATTTTGATTTTAATTTAATTTGAATATATATTTTTATATTTTATTTTAAAATATAGATCTATATGACCCATAGTTAGGAAAGTGGCACAATGTGCGCCAGAATAAATTTTTTGGGACAATCTGTGCGCCGTCTATGCGCCATTTATGTGCCAACTATGTGCCATATCTGTGCCTTTATATTATGTATTTTACATAATTTACAAAATTCTTAGAATTCATGCAGACTCAAAATGCTATGCCAGTTTTATGCTAATAAAGATTCAATTCTGATTCCTTATGCACCAAAGTTGTGCACAGCACCGCATATGTCAGGGACCTTATGCGCCACAATTATGCATCACATGCGCTAGGGACCTCAGTGTGCACCATGATTGTGCGCCAAGGACCCCTTGTGTGCGCTGGAATTTTCCATGGTGAAGGCCACCTTCCTGACTATGGTGTATGACTATATCATTAAATATCATCTAGCTTATATATATACTTAGCAACAGTCAAAAGCTCCACTTGTACAAATCATGTCTAGTTAGGGAGAAAACTGCTTATTTAAAATGCAAATAAAAATGAGTAAGAATATCATTGCTTGGTAGATGGAACTTTTCCTGTTTTGGGGTATATAGGCATTTATGTTAGTTCTCTATTAACCTTTAGTCTATTAAGCTTATGTCTTTGACTTTGTACATTAGTTTAAGCTATACTATACTTATAAGTTGTGTTAATGAAAATCTTGAGTTATTTTATATATTGTAGATTGAAAAATCACTAATTTAGCTTGTTATTTTTTAAATATAAAAATGAAAATATTTAAATTTATAATACTTCTTTATTTATTGCTTGTTATAAATTTCTATTTTTATAATCAATATTGTTTAATGCATGAGAAATGCTCTTTGCAGTAACAGGATTTCTAATAGTTGCTGTAACCAGTGTATTGAGTGACCAACTTGAAGTCCATTTAGTAAGTGGAATTTTGTGCTATTTTTTAGTTTATATTTATTTCATTGCTAATATAGAAAGTGTACTTTAATAAATTGGCTCACTTTTATTTTAGACTGACCACAAGACAAATGTGACAGACACAAAATTCTGTTCTGCTGAGACTGCCAGCTTTGGCTCCTCCTATCTGTTTTGGTCTATGCAGGTAATGATTCTATTTTAAAGTTGCTTATTTAAACCAATCGATCTTACTTTAGATGCTAATTATGTTTCTTTGGGTTAAATATGATGTTTTAATTGTCCATACAAACAAAATCCAGGGCATTGTTGTGAACACGTCTCCCATGAATGCCTGCCATTCTGTGCAGCCGCCGCCTCACCTGCGCAACGATTCGTTGGCCTGGATTGCCCTGGTAACCAGGGACTCCAGCCTCTCCACTGGTTGCCCATTCGATGTAAAAGTGCTCAATGCCCAAACAGCTGGCTATAATGCTGTGCTGGTGCAGAATTATAAGGACAACTTGATCATCATGCAGTCATCTAGATGTAAGGCTTATTCTGGGGTATGAGATTTCAGAATCTGGGATTGGGGATCTGAGAGTTGAGGATATGGGAATTAAGGATATAGGAGTTATGGGTCTGGAAGTTGGTTATCTGGGAGTTGGGGATCTGGGAGTTGGGGATCTGAGAGTTGGGGATCTGGGAGTTGGGGATCTGAGAGTTGGGGATCTGGTAGTTGGGGATCTGGGAGTTGGGGATCTGAGAGTTGGAGATCTGGGAGTTGGGGATCTGTGAGTTGGGAATCTGGGAGTTGGGGATCTGGGAGTTGGGGATCTGAGAGTTGGAGATCTGGGAGTTGGGGATCTGGGAGTTGGGGATCTGGTAGTTGAGGATCTGTGAGTTGGGGATCTGGGAGTTGGGGATTTGGGAGTCGGTAATCGTTAAGCCCGATTCATTCATTCATAAGCCCGAATCGTTACGCCCAATTTCAGTCGGCAGCCGGGTGCACATTCCAGCGGCCATGGTGACCCTCGCCTGCGGCACGGTGCTCGGTGAGCGCTTCTCCTACTCCGTAGCCGCTGAGCGCTACAGCCTCAACTTTGAAGTGCCGTTCCCGTTCGACTTTCACGTCTACGTGATCTCATTTGCTGTCATTATTGGAGTCTGCCTCCTGCTGTCACTGTTGGTCTGGGTGAGTCAGGCGGAATCGAACCCCTGTTCATCCTGTCACAACAATTTGTAGAAGCCAACCTCATATTTTAGCAATTACTGTACCGGTAAAAAACAAAATGCAGTTTTGCAACTTAATTTCATGTTGAATAAAAATCTTAAGTAGTCATAACATGCGAGCCTCATACTATCTCATATCTCATCTGATCTCAGATATGAATCATAAATATTGGTTAATTAGATCATAATTGAATATTGCTCCTAATCTCAAAATTATATCCATTGCTTATTCAGACAAATCCATTGCTTATTCAGTGCAGTCATATCCATTGCTTATTCAGACAAATCCATTGCTTATTCAGACAAATCCATTGCTTATTCAGTGCAATCATATCCATTGCTTATTCAGTGCAATCATATCCATTGCTTATTCAGACAAATCCATTGCTTATTCAGTGCAATCATATCCATTGCTTATTCAGTGCAATCATATCCATTGCTTATTCAGGCATATCCATTGCTTATTCAGGCATATCCATTGCTTATTCAGACATATCCATTGCTTATTCAGACATATCCATTGCTTATTCAGACTAATCCATTGCTTATTCAGTGCAGTCATATCCATTGCTTATTCAGGCATATCCATTGCTTATTCAGGCATATCCATTGCTTATTCAGACATATCCATTGCTTATTCAGACAAATCCATTGCTTATTCAGACAAATCCATTGCTTATTCAGACAAATCCATTGCTTATTCAGGCATATCCATTGCTTATTCAGGCATATCCATTGCTTATTTAGACAAATCCATTGCTCATTCAGTCCTATATATTGCTCATTCGGTCATACCATTTGCCTGTTGCTCATTCGGTCATACAATTTGCCTGTTGCTCATTCGGTCATACCAATTGCCTGTTGCTCATTTGGTCATACGAATTGCCTGTTGCTCATTCGGTCATTACACTCCTGTGCATCGCAGGGCATCAAATTCTATCGCGACTGGAGGCACAGCCGAAGGAACCGATTGCCCAGGTCCAGCCTGAAGAAGCTGACGGTTAAAAAGTTTGAAAAAGGTGCTCTGTTGTGTAAAAACCGCAGGTGTATTTTCATCCTCATCACTTATCCTAAATATGCTGCTCGATTCCCATGACAGGCAAAGACTTGTACGACTGCTGCGCCATCTGCCTCGAAGACTTCGTGCCCGGCGAGAAGCTTCGGATTCTGCCTTGCAATCACGGTGAGCGTTTCGAGGAGCCTCTCTGACTACCATGCTTCTTGGAGTTCAGTCGCAATCATTACGGGTCGTTCAGTCACTATGACAATTTTAAGTCACCTATGACCATTTCGTCACCATGACCATTGAGTCACTATGACCATTCAGTCAGTATGATCACTCAGTCACTATGACCACTCAGTCACTATGACCACTCAGTCACTATGACCACTCAGTCACTATGACCACTCAGTCACTATGACCACTCAGTCACTATGACCACTCAGTCACTATGACCACTCAGTCACTATGACCACTCAGTCACTATGACCACTCAGTCACTATGACCACTCAATCACTATGACCACTCAGTCACTATGATCACTCAGTCACTATGACCACTCAATCACCATGACCACTCAGTCACTATGACCACTCAGTCGCTATGACCACTTAGTCACTATGACCACTCAGTCACTATGATCACTCAGTCACTATGATCACTCAGTCACCATGGTCACTCAGTCACTATGACCACTCAGTCACTATGACCACTCAGTCACTATGACCACTCAATCACTATGATAACTCAGTCACTATGACCACTCAATCACTATGATAACTCAGTCACTATGACCACTCAGTCACTGTGACCACTCAGTCACTATGACCACTCAGTCACTATGACCACTCAGTCACTATGACCACTCAGTCACTATGACCACTCAATCACTATGACCACTCAGTCACTATGATCACTCAGTCACCATGGTCACTCAGTCACTATGACCACTCAGTCACTATGACCACTCAGTCACTATGATCACTCAGTCACCATGACCACTCAGTCACTATGACCACTCAGTCACTATGATCACTCAGTCACTATGACCACTCAGTCACTATGACCACTCAGTCACTATGACCACTCAGTCACTATGACCACTCAGTCACTATGACCACTCAGTCACTATGACCACTCAGTCACTATGACCACTCAGTCACTATGACCACTCAGTCACTATGACCACTCAATCACTATGATAACTCAGTCACTATGACCACTCAGTCACTATGACCACTCAGTCACTATGACCACTCAGTCACTATGACCACTCAGTCACTATGACCACTCAGTCACTATGACCACTCAGTCACTATGACCACTCAATCACTATGATAACTCAGTCACTATGACCACTCAGTCACTATGACCACTCAGTCACTATGACCACTCAGTCACTATGACCACTCAGTCACTATGACCACTCAATCACTATGACCACTCAGTCACTATGATCACTCAGTCACTATGACCACTCAATCACCATGACCACTCAGTCACTATGACCACTCAGTCACTATGACCACTTAGTCACTATGACCACTCAGTCACTATGATCACTCAGTCACTATGACCACTCAGTCACTATGACCACTCAGTCACTATGACCACTCAGTCACTATGACCACTCAGTCACTATGACCACTCAGTCACTATGACCACTCAGTCACTGTGACCACTCAGTCACTATGACCACTCAGTCACTATGACCACTCAGTCACTATGACCACTCAGTCACTATGACCACTCAGTCACTATGACCACTCAGTCACTATGACCACTCAGTCACTATGACCACTCAGTCACTGTGACCACTCAGTCACTATGACCACTCAGTCACCATGACCACTCAGTCACTATGACCACTCAGTCACTATGACCACTCAGTCACTATGACCACTCAGTCACTATGACCACTCAGTCACTATGACCACTCAGTCACTATGACCACTCAGTCACTATGACCACTCAGTCACTATGGCCACTCAGTCACTATGACCACTCAAATATGAAAACAACCCCTACCCGCAGCTTACCACACCAAATGCGTGGACCCGTGGCTGCTGAAAAGCCGCAGCACCTGCCCAGTGTGCAAGCGCCGGGTTTTTCCCGGCTCAGCCGACTCCGAAGGCGAAGACGACGATCGCGAAGGCCCCGGCTTGGCGAACGACGGCGCCGGCCCGTCGTCGGCTTCATCTGGAGCGGCGCCCGATCTGCCGACAGATCTGGACGCCGAGTCTCAGCGGTCGGAGCAGCGCCCGCCGCCTTCCCCGTCGCAGTCGTCGTCCACCTCGCTGCTGACGGCCATGCAGGACGAGCGGACGCCGCTGTTGAATCCGCAGCAGCTGGAGGAGTCAGCGACTCTGCTGGACCCGGCTGATTCTGCGCCTGCTCCTCCTGATTCTGGCGACGGCCGCGTTGGCACCTTTGACAATGCCGCTCTCGACAGCGACAATCAGCTGGACGCCGCCGATGAGACCGCCGCGTCTTCCTCGAGTGTCAGCGTTCGCGTCGTCGTGCACAGCGGCGGCCCGCCGCCAGCAGAGGAGCTTCGGCAGCCCGAAGTTTAACTAAAGAAATAAACAGATTTTCTGTGACCAATTTCTGTGAAGCTGAATGAAAACAAAGACAGGAATTTGAATCGGATTTTAATGGAAGAAAGAATTCAGTTTGATGAAGAGTTGCATGGATGAATTTTCACTCCTGTTGTAAATTAGTTAGAGTTATGAAGTTGGCTAAAACTTGTGTGAAGACGGGATGGAAATCCTAGGGACTTGTGGGGATTAATCTGTTTAATATCGGGATGGAAATCCTAGGGATTTGTGGGGATTAATCTGTTCAATATTGGGATGGAAATCCTAGGGATCTGTGGGGATTAATCTGTTCAATATCGGGATGGAAATCCTAGGGATTTGTGGGGATTAATCTGTTCAATATCGGGATGGAAATCCTAGGGATTTGTGGGGATTAATCTGTTCAATATCGGGATGGAAATCCTAGGGATTTGTGGGGATTAATCTGTTCAATATCGGGATGGAAATCCTAGGGATTTGTGGGGATTAATCTGTTCAATATCGGGATGGAAATCCTGGGGATTTGTGGAGATTAATCTGTTCAATATTGGGATGGAAATCCTAGGGATTTGTGGGGATTAATCTGTTCAATATTGGGATGGAAATCCTAGGGATTTGTGGGGATTAATCTGTTCAATATTGGGATGGAAATCCTAGGGATTTGTGGGGATTAATCTGTTCAATATTGGGATGGAAATCCTAGGGATTTGTGGGGATTAATCTGTTCAATATTGGGATGGAAATCCTAGGGATTTGTGGAGATTAATCTGTTCAATATTGGGATCGAAATCCTAGGGATTTGTGGAGATTAATCTGTTCAATATTGGGATGGAAATTCTAGGGATTTGTGGGGATAAAGTCCCAACTAATGAGGATGGACAGCGTAAAAAATATTATGTAATGTTAAGATTTAAAATTCAAAGTAATTGAGTTCGTGAAACTCCATTTCTGACTGTATTAATAAACAATTCTATCAAGATTTCCACCTTCCAACTGTGAATCTGTCAAAGTTTCTACAAAATAGTTGAGACAGCTCGGAACTTTCAAAAACTTCATCATTGAAGCCACTACAAATGTAATTATTTTTTCATTGGCATTCCGCCCCTTACTTATTTGGCATTGAATGGCGCATGCGGAGCGCTGGTGGCTGTGCCTGTGTCAGAGTTTGCTGTTGACCCAGATCTATTTATTTATTATTATTAATATTTTTATTGGGTGATGCCTGCTATGAATTAGATTTTTTATCAATTCATCTTTGCCGTTTTCAGCACTATTTTGATTTGTATATATGTGGAATAGACTGAACAGTCTACTTATAGTAGCCTTCGCTGCGTTTCTATTGCTCATTCTGTTTGTTACTCATGGCGCGAAACTCAAACACACCCTCTCCCTCTCCCTCCCCCTCTCCTCTCCCTCCCTTCTCCCTCTCCTCTCCTCCCTTCTCCCTCCCTTCTCCCTCTCCTCTCCATTCTCCCTCTCCCTTCTCCCTCTCCTCTCCCTTCTTCTCCCTCTCCTCTCCCTCCCTTCTTCCTCTCCCTCTCCCTACCTCTCCCTCTCCTTCCTCTCCCTCTCCCTACCTCTCCCTCTTCTCCCTTCTCCCTCTCTCCTTGTCCCCCTTCTTTACCCCTCTCTCTTCCTATTCACTCTCTTGCCTCTCCCTTACTCTCGGCTCCCCTCTCCCCTCTCCTCCCCTCTCCCTCTCCCTCTTCCCATCTCTCCCCTGTTTCTCAGTCTCCACCTCCCTCTCAGTCTCCCCGCCGCTCTCAGCTCAGCAGTGTCGCAGTCGCACTAGACGAAGGTGCTTGCCCCGTATTGTCCGTGTACATTGTTTTCCATCAGAATTGATGAATTTTAAACATGTTTTATTTTTGTATTTGAGTACGATAAAAATATACACTACTTACTATCTTCATATTTGCGATTCAGTTTGTACTCTCCGACCTTAACGGAAATGTTTTGCTTCGTTCGTTTTTTTATTGACCTAATTATTTAACTCAATGAGGCACAGCTTCTCGGCTTGAGTTGGTACCGCTAATGTAGCCAATGTGCGGGTGATACTTTTCATTGCTAATTGCAATTTTTCGACTGATTTACGAGTATTAGGCTTCTGTCTTGCCGAGGATCGCAGCACAGCTTGCAGCTGGAATGTTAGCTCTAGCGGGTTTTTATAGAGAATTCAGTGTAAAGCCTGAATAATAAGTAGTACGAACGCGTATCTTTACTGCTTTTTAATTAGGAAGAAAGCAAGAAATTCCTAAACGACTCATTTTGTTATTTGTTTAGTTTAGCTGAAAAATGTGACACTCGGGATTTTGGAGGAGTGTTGAGAAGTGTCCACAGAGTACTGGTGCAGTGGATGAGGTGTCCACAGAGTACTGGTGCAGTGGATGAGGTGTCCACAGAGTACCGGTGCAGTGGATGAGGTGTCCACAGAGTACCGGTGCAGTGGATGAGGTGTCCACAGAGTACCGGTGCAGTGGATGAGGTGTCCACAGAGTACCGGTGCAGTGGATGAGGTGTCCACAGAGTACCGGTGCAGTGGATGAAAGTGTCCACAGAGTACCGGTGCAGTGGATGAGGTGTCCACAGAGTACCGGTGCAGTGGATGAGGTGTCCACAGAGTACCGGTGCAGTGGATGAAAGTGTCAACAGAGTACCGGTGCAGTGGATGAGATTCCAAAGAGTACCGGTGCAGTGGATGAGGTGTCCACAGAGTACCGGTGCAGTGGATGAAAGTGTCAACAGAGTACCGGTGCAGTGGATGAGATTCCAAAGAGTACCGGTGCAGTGGATGAGGTGTCCACAGAGTACCGGTGCAGTGGATGAAAGTGTCCACAGAGTACCGGTGCAGTGGATGAGGTGTCCACAGAGTACCGGTGCAGTGGATGAGGTGTCCATAGAGTACCGGTGCAGTGGATGAGGTGTCCACAGAGTACCGGTGCAGTGGATGAGGTGTCCACAGAGTACCGGTGCAGTGGATGAGGTGTCCACAGAGTACCGGTGCAGTGGATGAGGTGTCCACAGAGTACCGGTGCAGTGGATGAGGTGTCCACAGAGTACCGGTGCAGTGGATGAGGTGTCCACAGAGTACCGGTGCAGTGGATGAGGTGTCCACAGAGTACCGGTGCAGTGGATGAAAGTGTCAACAGAGTACCGGTGCAGTGGATGAAAGTGTCAACAGAGTACCGGTGCAGTGGATGAGATTCCAAAGAGTACCGGTGCAGTGGATGAGGTGTCCACAGAGTACCGGTGCAGTGGATGAGATTCCAAAGAGTACCGGTGCAGTGGATGAGGTGTCCACAGAGTACCGGTGCAGTGGATGAAAGTGTCAACAGAGTACCGGTGCAGTGGATGAGATTCCAAAGAGTACCGGTGCAGTGGATGAGGTGTCCACAGAGTACCGGTGCAGTGGATGAAAGTGTCCACAGAGTACCGGTGCAGTGGATGAGGTGTCCACAGAGTACCGGTGCAGTGGATGAGGTGTCCACAGAGTACCGGTGCAGTGGATGAAAGTGTCCACAGAGTACCGGTGCAGTAGATGAGGTGTCCACAGAGTACAGGTGCAGTGGATGAGGTGTCCACAGAGTACCGGTGCAGTGGATCAGGTGTCAACAGAGTACCGGTGCAGTGGATGAAAGTGTCCACAGAGTACCGGTGCAGTGGATGAGGTGTCCACAGAGTACCGGTGCAGTGGATGAGGTGTCCACAGAGTACCGGTGCAGTGGATGAGGTGTCAACAGAGTACCGGTGCAGTAGATGAGGTGTCCACAGAGTACTGGTGCAGTGGATGAAAGTGTCCACAGAGTACCGGTGCAGTGGATGAGGTGTCAACAGAGTACCGGTGCAGTGGATGAGGTGTCCAAAGAGTACCGGTGCAGTGGATGAGGTGTCCACAGAGTACCGGTGCAGTGGATGAAAGTGTCAACAGAGTACCGGTGCAGTGGATGAGGTGTCCACAGAGTACCGGTGCAGTGGATGAAAGTGTCCACAGAGTACCGGTGCAGTGGATGAAAGTGTCAACAGAGTACCGGTGCAGTGGATGAGATTCCAAAGAGTACCGGTGCAGTGGATGAGGTGTCCACAGAGTACCGGTGCAGTGGATGAAAGTGTCAACAGAGTACCGGTGCAGTGGATGAGATTCCAAAGAGTACCGGTGCAGTGGATGAGGTGTCCACAGAGTACCGGTGCAGTGGATGAAAGTGTCAACAGAGTACCGGTGCAGTGGATGAGGTGTCCACAGAGTACCGGTGCAGTGGATGAGGTGTCCACAGAGTACCGGTGCAGTGGATGAGGTGTCCACAGAGTACCGGTGCAGTGGATGAAAGTGTCAACAGAGTACCGGTGCAGTGGATGAGGTGTCCACAGAGTACCGGTGCAGTGGATGAGGTGTCCACAGAGTACCGGTGCAGTGGATGAAAGTGTCCACAGAGTACCGGTGCAGTGGATGAAAGTGTCCACAGAGTACCGGTGCAGTAGATGAGGTGTCCACAGAGTACCGGTGCAGTGGATGAAAGTGTCCACAGAGTACCGGTGCAGTGGATGAGGTGTCCACAGAGTACCGGTGCAGTGGATGAGGTGTCCACAGAGTACCGGTGCAGTGGATGAGGTGTCCACAGAGTACCGGTGCAGTGGATGAAAGTGTCCACAGAGTACCGGTGCAGTGGATGAAAGTGTCCACAGAGTACCGGTGCAGTAGATGAGGTGTCCACAGAGTACCGGTGCAGTGGATGAGGTGTCCACAGATAAGGTGTCCACAGAGTATCGGTTTGCAGAATCACCTTCTAGGGGGGGGGGGGGTTCAAGTTATTTGCTCACTCAAGAACTAGCAAGCCTCAGTCTCTGAGAAGTGTCTGGGTTGACGCGGGGGCTCTCCGCCACCGAGCAGTGTCAGCCCAGTTTTCGGAGCAACTAACTGGACAGAGATTTATCGCCATTTTCTCAGTGAGCCCCAGTTTATATTGACCTGTCGGCGAAGCGGAGTTCGTTTTATTTATTACGCTCGCATCATGGTCTTATTCTGAGTCGCGGTCCCGAGAATGCACTTTTAATAAGTCCAATAATACGTAACTTGCAGTAGTTTGTCAGGCAAAAATATTCTTACAGGGCCTGTCAATGTTTGGTTCGGACAGAAAAAGATTTTTCCCGATTTCGCTTGGCCGCGCAGGTGATTAATTTCCATGGTAGAAGAAACAGTACGTTTTTACTGGCTCAGTGTTACCTTACTTACCTTACCTTACCTTAAAATGCAGTTTGATTACACTGCAACTGCTGCCCATTATTGTCACTCTTCTAAAGTTAACTGCATATCATCCTTATCCCTTCATCTCACTTATGAATATCTCATCCCTTCATCTCACTCATGAACATCTCATCCCTTCATCTCACTCATGAACATCTCACTCATGAACATCTCATCCCTTCATCTCACTCATGAACATCTCATCCCTTCATCTCACTCATGAACATCTCATCCCTTCATCTCACTCATGAACATCTCATCCCTTCATCTCACTCATGAACATCTCATCCCTTCATCTCACTCATGAACATCTCATCCCTTCATCTCACTCATGAACATCTCATCCCTTCATCTCACTCATGAACATCTCATCCCTTCATCTCACTCATGAACATCTCATCCCTTCATCTCACTCATGAACATCTCATCCCTTCATCTCACTCATGAACATCTCATCCCTTCATCTCACTCATGAACATCTCATCCCTTCATCTCACTCATGAACATCTCATCCCTTCATCTCACTCATGAACATCTCATCCCTTCATCTCACTCATGAACATCTCATCCCTTCATCTCACTCATGAACATCTCATCCCTTCATCTCACTCATGAACATCTCATCCCTTCATCTCACTCATGAACATCTCATCCCTTCATCTCACTCATGAACATCTCATCCCCTCAGCTCACGTCTTATCCCTTCATCCCTTCGTATACCGCATTGTCACCCCCACGCCTTGAATGTGAATCTCATACCTTCATGTAAATCTCTGTCGAAATTTCAATTGCTTAAATTAAATATTTGGAGTATAATTCGATAAATCCGATGAACTAGAATCAGCAGAAATATTTATCCTTGTATCGACTCAGAAAGAGGCTCTGTCACCAGTGTAGAAGTCTAACAGGCTAGATAGACAAACATCGCCCTCTCACAGACATTTTATCTCTTTATTTACTCAGTGAGAAGCGATGCAAACTGGCTGATACGAGCAGGCTGGTTGGACAGTTGAGGCATACAGTTGGTTGTCCACCTGCTGCATGAATGCCTGGAAAAATGACAACCCAGCTGGTAAAGTGCAGGCCGCATTTAGCTAAGTGAAACTCCAGTAATGCTGTTTGCTGCTGTGCAGGCAAGAAATGAGAAGATCCCGGCGGGACCACGCCATTGGTTCGAATTTCAGCATCCACTGCCCTAGTAACAGTTCCGTGTTTTTATCCCGAGACCGGACTCACCCTGAGCCTCGCCCTTCCTCTCTTGAGTAGCTATCTAATAAGCTACGGAGTTCTCTGATTCCTCTCCGAGCATGTACAGCCTGGGCCAGCTCAGTATCCGCAGCCTCATTGCCTGTTGCTATGGCGACCGCAGACTCAGAGCTAGGGAAATGTCTACCGAGCGGCTGCACGAGCACGATTGCGACTCCGGTTGGTGCTCCACTGGCTGAGTTCTTTAGCTTGACTTCGCTGGATGCGAATGAGATTGTGGATGTGGTTGTGGATGTGGATGCGAATGTGGATGCGGATGCGGATGCGGATGCGGATGCGGATGCGGATGCGGATGCGGATGCGGATGTGGATGCGGATGCGGATGCGGATGTGGATGTGGATGCGGATGCGGATGTGAATGCGGATGTGGATGCGGATGCGGATGTGGATGCGGATGCGGATGTGGATGTGGATGCGGATGTGGATGCGGATGCGGATGCGGATGCGGATGCGGATGTAGATGGGGACGGATGTGGTTGAACGTACGACGAATAAAAGGCAAACGTTTAATGATTGTGATTGTACATCCAGGTCCCAATTGAGACGATTGAGAAAGTGTCACTCCAAAGTGTTGTGTAGTTGGTTTGCATGCGTACATATTACGAGCGTACAGGTATGTACATCCGTTTGCAAATATCGATTTGTCGCTGGCTGGAGTATAAATATACAAGTCTGAACGCCAACTTGAGCTGAAGGTTGCGTGTACCCCAAATCAGCCAGTCTGACTTTCTCAATACAAAACAAAGTTCATATGGCTCTTTTGCCATTTTTTCCTACGGAACTTCTGCCAACAAAAACGCATTCATGCAGGAATATCCGCGAGCACTCTGCGCAAGAGCAGCGATGGATTTATTGCCTTCAGACGGCCGACTATGCAGCCGAAGCAGCAGCCTCCGACGCCGCCTTCGCAGCTGATGCCCCAGTTCAACGAAGTGGTAGAGGGCACAGACGTCGAAGTGAGCTCCGAAAACGATGAAGATCAATACGACCCGGCAGCTGGAATTGGCGCGGTAGGTCCCCTTGAACTGCATTTCTCACCGTGTGATCTGGAAAATTTAGACGGTTCGATGCTTTCCCAGGACTTTGCAGTGCACACTGCATGCCTCAATATGTTCTTCTTTTCTATCCGCAAGAATGCTACCAATGTGCCGAGTACATACTGTTACGTAACGTACGTACTTGCAGACACAATTACCTAAGGCAATCACTTAGCCACTCTCTTCTCGCTCGCTTTCGTAGAAAAATGCAACAGGTACGATGCTTTCTGACATTAATCGCTTACGGGCCATTTGAAATTTCAACACTTTGAATAGTTTTTTTTTCTTTATTTTTGTTTTAATTAGCTGGTAGCTTTCAATAATTCAGCTTCGCCAGTTATTAAGCCATTTTTAGTTGCTATTCGCGTCTCAATTCTTACCGTTCATTTTCTCTTGCTCGTAGGCGAATTAAATCGAAAAGAGGTGAATAAAAATTCTTTCCATCCTTATTTGACTAGCGAGGATTTCGGCAATACATGTGGGAAATCTGTCCGAGTGCGCTTGCTCAGCCTGAGTAAGGGCTGGATTCTGGATTCCTAATCACACAGATTGCTCAACTGCAGTTTTGTCGACACTGTCTTCTTTCTCTTCGATAGCTACTTGTTTCTCTCAAATAAACTTTTCAGCGCTCGTTTTGTTGTCACTTTGCTTCGCATACTCGTAAAAATTGAAGAGTTCATTATTCCTAGAGACAGCGGACGACCTTTGCATTTAGCCATTCAACTCGGGCCGGGCTTGCGCTTTCTTGCACGCATTGAAGCGGGGGTCGGCAATTTTCTGCCTCAAGGCCCATATAGAGAATCTATAGAGGGGAGAGCGCAGAGCGAAGATGGAATAGAGAAGAAGAGAGGAGAGAAGGGAGGAGAGAAGAGAGAGAGAGAAGAGAAGAGAGAGGAGAGAAAGGAGAGGAGAGAATGAAGAGGAGAGAATGAAGAGGAGAAAAATGAGAGAAGAGAAAGAGAGAAGAGAAGGGAGAGGAGAGACAGGAGAGAACTCCAGGAGAGACTGAAGGAGAGAAACTGGAGGAGAGAAACTGGAGGAGAGAAACTGGAGGAGAGAAACTGGAGGAGAGAAACTGGAGGAGAGAAACTGGAGGAGAGAAACTGGAGGAGAGAAACTGGAGGAGAGAAACTGGAGGAGAGAAACTGGAGGAGAGAAACTGGAGGAGAGAAACTGGAGGAGAGAAACTGGAGGAGAGAAACTGGAGGAGAGAAACTGGAGGAGAGAAACTGGAGGAGAGAAACTGGAGGAGAGAAACTGGAGGAGAGAAACTGGAGGAGAGAAACTGGAGGAGAGAAACTGGAGGAGAGAAACTGGAGGAGAGAAACTGGAGGAGAGAAACTGGAGGAGAGAAACTGGAGGAGAGAAACTGGAGGAGAGAAACTGGAGGAGAGAAACTGGAGGAGATAAAGAGGAAAGGGCTTGCCAGGCCGGAGTTTCGCCACCCCTGCATTGAAGAATACTTATGAAGACGAGTCTAGAAAAACAGAAGCCAAAGCTCTCTTATGTTATCAAGAGTTCTCTTCACACAGCCATTCAAGTCCTGTTTGAGTAAGAGCAATGAGAGCATGAGTAAGTCTACTGATTGGGGCGGAGCAGTAGAGGCGTTCGACTCTCGCGCCACGATCACTTGATTCCTTGGCACGACCATTCCATGTGCGGTCAAATTAATTTGGGACCTGTGCACGAACAATTGACCAGGTGGAGAGGGTTGTTGTGCAATTTACACTCACGAGGCAGTTCCCAAGGCACAGAGAGTGCACATGCCTGACGATTAGAAAGTCAGGGCCGCTGTACACCCTGTGTGAGGCCTGCGTACAGTGTTGGCGCGCTTGCGTGTGCTCAGGAGTCAGCGGAATGGGCTGAGTTGCCGTCAGCGCTGGTTGCGAGACAATGTCACCGAAGGAGTTGCGCCAGGGTGCCCCACAGCCCTTCTGTAATTGATATTAAGTTCACTATTGTATTGGTACTCAGCTTGCACCACATCATTACACATCCGCAATGATGATCGACTCAAACAATTAGCGTAAGATCTCTACCTGGGCGAGTTTGAGCTTGAATCTCACAATACGCTCGGATTCAAGGTTTTCTACTTGAGCTTTATCTGAGGCGATGATCACGGATCTGTAGGTCAGGGAAATACATGTGATAGGTTCGAGGTGAAGCGCTAAACGCTAAGCGACCAGGGAGGAGAAATGCAGATATGTCCCTGAGCGTGACCCTCGGTTGGCCTCGTGGGCGTGAATCGCGATTTTTGTGAACGAGCCCCAAATTTAATACGACCGCGTACGGAATCGAACCGGGGAACTTTGGCGGGAGAGTCACAGCTCTGGGCTACTCTACCCCCTCATCTGCCTGCACTTTTTCTAACTTCTCGCCTCCCCTCATCAACCAGACAATGCTTTCAAGTCCGACGCAGCCCGCCAAGACTCCAGGTTCCGGAGCCCTAGACGCGGTGTTTACGTACGACCCCGTTGGACACCGGCTGCGCATCTGGCTGCTGATCCAGCAGAAGCCGCCTTCGCTCAGCTGTTGCTGCTGGGCCTCGGCTGAAGTGTCGCTGGCGCTGTTGCCAGGCAAGAGACGGCGTCGGCGTGCTGGTTTCGAGTTGAACAGCGCGCCAACCGCCGCCTGCAAGTCATGGGAGTTTCAATTCGGCAGAGTTGGCGCCCCAGATCGGCTGGCGCGTCAGTCGGTGCGGCTTCGGGTGTACGCTTTTCAGCGTGGCAGCAGCAGCAGCGGCAACGGCGCTGGAAGCCGCTTCCGCAGCAGACGCCGCGATCGACTGGTTCTGGTGGCCGAGCGAGCCGTGTCTCTGGCTGCGCTGACGAACGCGGATTATTCTCAAGGATTAGCGACACTGCAGGTGACGCTGCCGCTGATTTGCAGCTGCGGAAGTCCGGGTGGATCGACGGCTGCTTACTTAAAGGTAGGCAGCTCGAAATGCACTGAAAACTCACGCTTATATACTTATTGTGAGCTCCGATTGCAGAGTAGAAGCGGATGTGAGCTCCGATTGCAGAGTAGATGCGGATGTGAGCTCCGATTGCAGAGTAGATCCGGATGTGAGCTCCGATTGCAGAGAGAATGCGGATGTGAGCTCCGATTGCAGAGTAGATGCGGATGTGAGCTCCGATTGCAGAGAGAATGCGGATGTGAGCTCCGATTGCAGAGTAGATGCGGATGTGAGCTCCGGTTGCAGAGTAGATGCGGATGTGAGCTCCGGTTGCAGAGAGAATGCGGATGTCAGCTCCGCTTGCAGAGTAGATGCGGATGTGAGCTCCGATTGCAGAGAGAATGCGGATGTGAGCTCCAATTGCAGAGTAGATGCGGATGTGAGCTCCGATTGCAGAGTAGATGCGGATGTGAGCTCCGATTGCAGAGTAGATGCGGATGTGAGCTCCGATTGCAGAGAGAATGCGGATGTGAGCTCCGCTTGCAGAACAGTTGCGGGCAGAGAGCCAAGACCCAGGAGCACGTGCTTGATTACCTCAGACGCTTGCATGTAGAAGCCATTCCGCAACCGGTAACCCGAAATTTCCAGTGACAAAACAGCACATGATGAAGCTAAAACGGCACGAACACATACCCGATTTTCTATTGGCCTCGTTACATATTTGAAGGAATGCTTGACGTTGTCGGAGTTCTAGTGCGCATAGTTTTCCCACAGATTATGGTGATGCATTGAGTATGTAGTCAGCTGGGCCTCTGGGCAACGGAAATTCAAATATAACCTTAAACACACGATCGCATCTTGCTACTAATATCAGTATGGACGCACATTTGGAGATGACTAATTCCCTATCGCTACCAGTCTCGACACGTCTCATCGCTGGATGCGGTAGGCTCTGTTTATAAATCTGGTCATTAGAAGGCCGCCTGGCGGGTTCAAACGTCAGTCAGGGCTACTGAAGGCCTCCAGGGAGCTGCAGGTTTTATCCCTTGGCCACACGTATTCCCCTCTGTACCTGGGCCGGCCGGTCAACTAAAAGCCAATATTTATTTTTGTTTATTAAAAAACCCACAAGATTCAGTGCGCAGGCCACTGGGGCTTCCCAGAATCCCCCATAATTTCAGGCGGCTGCACTTTTGCCCGCATGGAAACTGGAAAAAGCCAGTCGTCCGCTCGCCCTTTCTTTCTCGTGCCGCCTTAGCAACTTTGCTGAACTCAGCTTCCCGCATATCCAACATCTTCATCGCAAAGTCGATTTTGATTAACATCTTCACTTCTCCCTGATCCTACCCCATAAGAGCAGTGCTCCGCGAGTCCTCCAGCCGTTCTCAGTTTTCTCAGCCCGGTAGTCTTTAAAGCGAGGATTATTAATGCTCTCAGAATTTACAGCTTCTAAGCGGCTTTTCCAGTAGAAGGCATGGGTATTTACTGGCTCAGAGGGCCGGTCAGGAGCCCGGAAGTACTCGGCTATTCCACATCCGAATTGCAGAGAGGCAAACTGTGGGATGCCGGATATTTTAAACGAAGAGTTCGGTTGTTTAATCATCTATCAATGGGGGCCACGAGACTGGGGAGAGTTCGGAAAAGTGCGAACCCGCTACGGGCCGTCTGATGCCCTTAGTTTTGTGCTTTAAACTCTGATCTATCTATCTATCTATCTCTCTATCTATCTATCTATCTATCTATCTATCTATCTATCTATCTATCTATCTATCTATCTATCTATCTATCTATCTATCTATCTATCTATCTATCTATCTATCTATCTATCTATCTATCTATCTATCTATCTATCTATCTCTCTATCTATCTATCTATCTATCTATCTCTCTATCTATCTATCTATCTATCTATCTATCTAACTATCTATCTATCTATCTATCTATCTATCTATCTATCTATCTATCTATCTATCTATCTATCTATCTATCTATCTATCTATCTATCTATCTATCTATCTATCTATCTATCTATCTATCTATCTATCTATCTATCTATCTGCAGAGTCAGTCCCAGGCTGAAAGGGAGAGTCAGTTTCTGCCTCAGCAACAGGCTGCGTGCGGCCACTCTAACTGCCAATTTCCTGGAGAGCCCCATCTCATTCTGAAAGTCCTCGCACAGACCAATGAAGCCAGCTGCCACGCCAGCCACCTCTCTTCCCAGCCCGACTGTCTCAGCATCCTTCATCGCTGTTCTCTCCGTCTCGTGTACGCGCGCATATAGCGCCCCCACCAGTCCCCCCTGTCCCCCATCCCCTCAGTTTAGAATTCTCCCCTGGTCCTCTCTAACGATGGGCTGGAGCCGGGAGCAGCTTTGAGGAGGGGCGGGCGGTTCGGAGAGGGCGGGGCGGCCAGTCTCGCTCCCGCAGTTCCAAGCCAGCGCTTTTTTCTCTATAAAAATTCCTGTCTCCCTCCGGTTGCGCTGATCCACAGTGAGCAGGCCACCGGAGTTGGCGCAAGCACCTGTTTGTAGGGCCTGTAAGCCAGAGGCAGGGACCACAGGAGAGAGAAGAGAGGTACCCGATGCAGGAGCCAACAGAGCAGGACAGCGATCTCGAGTCCGACGACAGTTACCAGGTAGTTTTGATTAAGTGAGAAGCGCTGATGTAATACCATTATCAGTTCTCACAGTGGTTTTGCTTTTTTGCTTTAACAGGGCTCGGACACGGGCTACTCAGAGACCTGCAGCAGCAATCAGGTCGCTGGAGGCGGCGGCGGCGGCAGCGGCGGCCTCGGCGTGAGCAGCCAGCCTGAGCTGTTCCTGGGGTTGGCTTACAGTGCCACCACGGGACAGCTGATGGCCGAAGTCATCAAGGGCAGCGCATTCCGGCTTGCCGGCTCGTCGAGGGCGCCAGGTGATTTACCTGCTGTTGGCCATGCTGTTTTTGTCTCTGACTGTCTATTGTTCTTTATACACTGTCTACTCCTGTTTTCTATCCGCTATCTACTCTTGTCCTTTATCCGCTGTCTACTCCTGTCCTCTATCCACTGTCTACTCCTGTTTTCTATCCGCTATCTACTCTTGTCCTCTATCCGCTGTCTACTCCTGTTCTTTATCCACTGTCTACTCCTGTTCTCTATCCGCTGTCTACTCCTGTTCTCTATCCGCTGTCTACTCCTGTTCTCTATCCACTGTCTACTCCTGTTCTCTATCCACTGTCTACTCCTGTTCTCTATCCGCTGTCTACTCCTGTTCTCTATCCGCTGTCTACTCCTGTTCTCTATCCACTGTCTACTCCTGTCCTCTATCCACTGTCTACTCCTGTTTTCTATCCGCTATCTACTCTTGTCCTCTATCCGCTGTCTACTCCTGTTCTCTATCCGCTGTCTACTGCTAACCTCTATCCGCTATCTACTCCTGTCCTCTATCCGCTGTCTACTCCTGTTCTCTATCCGCTGTCTACTCCTGTTCTCTATCCGCTGTCTACTCCTGTTCTCTATCCACTGTCTACTCCTGTCCTCTATCCGCTGTCTACTCCTGTTCTCTATCCACTGTCTACTCCTGTCCTCTATCCGCTGTCTACTCCTGTTCTCTATCCACTGTCTACTCCTGTTCTCTATCCACTGTCTACTCCTGTTCTCTATCCGCTGTCTACTCCTGTTTTCTATCCGCTGTCTACTCCTGTTCTCTATCCACTGTCTACTCCTGTCCTCTATCCACTGTCTACTCCTGTTTTCTATCCGCTATCTACTCTTGTCCTCTATCCGCTGTCTACTCCTGTTCTCTATCCGCTGTCTACTGCTAACCTCTATCCGCTATCTACTCCTGTCCTCTATCCGCTGTCTACTCCTGTTCTCTATCCGCTGTCTACTCCTGTTCTCTATCCGCTGTCTACTCCTGTTCTCTATCCACTGTCTACTCCTGTCCTCTATCCGCTGTCTACTCCTGTTCTCTATCCACTGTCTACTCCTGTCTTCTATCCGCTGTCTACTCCTGTTCTCTATCCGCTGTCTACTCCTGTTCTCTATCCGCTGTCTACTCCTGTTCTCTATCCGCTATCTACTCCTGTTCTCTATCCACTGTCTACTAGCATCCACCACATCAATCAAGCATCAGAGAGGACTCCACTGCAATGTTTACTCAATTCCTTAGTTGATAGGATAGCGCAAATGCAGTGATCAATCACTGACAGCGCTGTTATTATTAGGGTTCTTGAAGGATCGATCTTGACTTCTGGTAAATTAGGGTGCTGCTGCGTCAGGCAATAAGTGTCTCCGTTAACAATTGCATCGATTATTGCATGCAGAGATTGAGTAGCTTTTCTTTGTTCCCTGAAGAGCTGCTTGTCTTGCTCTAATTGCTAGTACTTGGTGACTCCACTACCACACCATCCTCATTTCTGCTACAACGGCCTCATTTATGCTATAACAGCCTGATCATTTCTGCTACAACAACAACAACAAAGTACTTCACCCGCCAGCCGCGCAGTGGCCAGAAAGGGGGGAGAAGTCAGAGAGCGCGTCTCTGGGCCATAGCCCTCAGAAAGCCACACCCCCCAGCTTGGTCCGGGGCGCCAGCATCGGTCAAAAGCCTGTCAGGGTATCTCGCCGTTGTCCCTTGGCCTCGCCTGCGCGGTCCCTGCAGCTTGAGCAGCAGCACCTCGGGCCCCTTCTGCTACAAAATCCTCATTTCTGGTACAACACCCTCATTTCTGGTACAATTTCTGGTGCAAAACTCTCATTTCTGGTACAACACCCTCATTTCTGGTACAACACTCTCACTTCTGGTACAACACCCTCATTTCTGGTACAACACCCTCATTTCTGGTACAATACCCTCATTTCTGGTACAACACCCTCATTTCTGGTACAACACCCTCATTTCTGGTACAACACTCTCACTTCTGGTACAACACCCTCATTTCTGGTACAACACCCTCATTTCTGGTACAAAACCCTCATTTCTGGTACAACACTCTCACTTCTGGTACAACACCCTCATTTCTGGTACAACACCCTCATTTCTGGTACAAAACCCTCATTTCTGGTACAACACCCTCATTTCTGGTACAACACCCTCATTTCTGGTACAACACCCTCATTTCTGGTACAACACCCTCATTTCTGGTACAAAACTCTCATTTCTGGTACAACACCCTCATTTCTGGTACAACACCCTCATTTCTGGTACAACACCCTCATTTCTGGTACAAAACTCTCATTTCTGGTACAACACCCTCATTTCTGGTACAACACCCTCATTTCTGGTACAACACCCTCATTTCTGGTACAACACCCTCATTTCTGGTACAGCACTCTCACTTCTGGTACAACACCCTCATTTCTTCAACAACACTCTCACTATTGCCTCTTATAATAAAAGAGTCACAAATCTACCCGACAGTCTGAATCCCCTCTGCAGACACATTCGTCAAGCTGACAGTCCAGTCGGCAGAGGGCCGATCCCTATTCAAGTCGCGCACGCCGACTTTCACCTGCAACCCGAACCCGATGTGGAAGGAGAACTTCGTCTATCCCATCAACAAGTCCCAATTAGCCGGAATCACCCTGAAGGTGGGCGTCTGGGCCAAGAAGGCGATGAAACGGCGTCACCTCATCGGATGCTTTGCGCTTGGTAAGCCATACACTGCCAAGAAAGCGATGGCATCCAGTCAGCACTTGCTCAGTTAACCAAATCAACCGAATTGTCAGGCCGCGGCGGTCTGGGAGAAGAAGAGAAAAGCCACTGGCAGGACATGACGGAGGCCCGCGGCGAGCAGATCTGTCGCTGGCACCGTCTGGTGGCCGAGGACAAAAACAGTTAGAGAGACGCAGCTTGGCTGGCAACATCTGCAACTGGGCATATTTTTATGTCAATATTAATGCGATGATAAGCTTTCGCATTACATTTCTGTACTGGTGTTAAATGACAGTTTTCACCTGTGTCATTCGTGCGTTTTTTTCGCGCATTATTTTACCTGGACAATTCATGGACAGCTAAAGTACGAAGGAAGGACGCTAAACTCGCAATTTTTGTGATCCTCTTGGAAGGCCGGAAAGGCGTTATAGAGATATACAGTGAACCTCAGACCAACCAGATGCTTTGCAACTTTCGAGTTGATTTTCTGAACTTCAGAAGGCTCGAGACACGAGCTATCCTCGATTTAGTGCTGCAAAACTGAAACGTCGCATCTCGACAAAATGTTTTCCACGACTGATGAAATTTTCACTAATTTCGAGAGTAGCGTCCCCTCCTGCTGCTCTGCCAACACTACCAGCTCGTATTCAAGGCTGCTTAAAAGCATTACAGTAATAAATTACCTGAATTATTCACACGCGTACGTTTGAATCGTCAATATTGAATCGGCAATATAATCGTATTTTTTTGTTTTAAATGCCTTCCCGATTTTTCGAAAAAAAGTTTTGTATTTTATCAGCGAGTTAGATGGAGATGCTTCGATCGAAGATTTCCCAAGGAAATCCGGAAATTTCGGCAATTGCCTCCTCCAACTGCGCACCAGCCGTCGCTACGGACGTATACGGATCCGGAAATCGCCGAAAAGTGATAAAACATTTTCGCATTTCATTTTGCGCGCAATACGCCATGCCCACGGGAATCAGAGGAGCCAGTTAGAAATTTCCGAATGAGATAAAGCAGTAAACACGCAGGACAAAAGCATTTTTCCAAGTCTTGGCAACAGACTAAGTGAATAATATCCCGAGTGTACTTTTAGCTCAAACGCTGGTTGAGCGAATCCAACTCGTTGGGGAAAGTTTTTGCATTATAAAGCTTTTGTAAAAGGTATAAAAGGCAAATTTACGAAGTAATCTATGGAGTATGAGCAGTAATTCATATCTAAAGCTGAGGAAAAAGTCGTTTTAATTGAGTGAGTTATCGATTTTAAACAAAGCCGAGGTCTAGGTAGAGCTCCTGATGAGCTGGTATTGTTAAACATGGCTAAATAAATACATAAATAATAAAATAATTTACAAGTTTACTTAAATTAACAAGTAACGCGCATGCTAGTCGTCCGTGGTTCGAATCGATTTACTAACCTTGAAGAAAAAATCTCTCTACCGACGCCAGTACCCGCCGCCCGCGCCGTTGCTGCCTCCGCCCCAGAATGACGGCGGCGCCTGCCTGAGCTGCTGCTGCCGCTGGTACCGCTGGCTGTTGAGCTCCATGACGTTCGCAGCCGACTGGTGCCGCCGCCGCTGCTGCTGGTGCTGGTGCTGGTAGCTCTGCTCGGCCCGGAGAGATGACGGCGAAGTTGGCAGCAGGAGACGCCGTCTGACTGCGCCGGGCGTCGACGTGGAGGCCGCAATGGTAGCCGTCCGCCGGCAGGTCGCGGCCAGATGAGGACTCGACGTGAACACGAAGCGGCTGGCGCTGCCCAGGTCCTGGATGCCCCGGCCGATGGGCCGCATTGTGGTGATCTCCACCTCCTCGTACACCTCCGAAGGTTTGAAGGTTGCCGTCCGCTGCGTGCAGGCGAACTCAAACGGCGGCTCCGAGTTGCCGCGCCGGCGACGTCGCGGATCTTCGGCCGCGGCCAGTGAGTCGCTGCTGCCACCGCCGAAGCCGGCCGCGCAGCTGCGACCGTCGGAGGTGAACAGTCGGCCCCGTCGAATGCTGGCCATGGCCTGGTCCAGGCACCGCTCCAGGTCGCTGAGCCGCGTGTCCAGCCCGCCGCTGTCCTGCTTCCGGTGCTGCACAACAATTCGCGCCTGACGCTGATGTTGCTGTATCTGCTTCTGTTGCTTCTGCTGCTGCTGCTGCTGCTGCCTCCGCCTGGCTTCCTGGCGCCGAATGCCAGCCACGCGGACTCGGTCGCGCCAGTCAGTCGGCCCGTGCAGCCGGGCCGCCGAGTCCACGTAGAACAGGCGGTCGGCCCGATGCCGGAAACTGACGTCGGTTCGGGCGGCCCAGCCGGCGTCCTCCGGGCGGATGTTGCTGACGGTCAGCTCGCTGCAGTGCACCGTCGTGTTGGCCGCCATTGCGCCCCGGCAGCTGGCCATGTCGGAGCTGTCCAGGTCGTCCGTCACGGGGCTGCCCAACGAGGAGGAACGTGAGGTGTCGCCGCGGTCGTTCACGGCGTCAAGCTGATGCTCCCTGAGGGCGGTGGTCTTTTCTACAGTGCGCACGGGGCCGCCGAGCTGGCGGGCGAGCACAGAGGTGACGGTCCCGCAGCAGGAGGCCACGTTGCTGTCCTGCTGGCGGTGCCGGGCCTCCATGCGTCGCGGGGCGAGCCGAATAGCAAAGTGGCTTGGCCGAGCTGCTTACTGCGTGCGCCAGTCGAAGCAGGAGAGGCTGCGGAGTGGCAGGCAGGACGGGGTTGCCCTGCTGGGCCATGGCTAGATATTGGGCTGCAGCAGCTGTTTGCAACAGCTTTGCTAGCAAATTCGAACAGCCAACCCGTGCAGCCTCCGCTCGGCCGGAGCCTCTCTTTCCATCCGCCTGTGCCTGCCTTCGTCGATTGCCTCCCGTGCAGCCATCGCAGGTGAAAGCTAAACGAAAACGGAGAGTTCAGAGGGATCGGCCTCCCTGTCGCTGGCGCCATTCTTGGCCCGAGTTACGCCGCAAAACTGGCGGCTGAAGTACGGAGGCATAGTACGCCACGCTGCGCTGCCTGTGCGCGAATTCGCACAGCCATCCCTTTCTCTCTCTCTGTCCCCTGTTCCCAAACCCAGGCGGATTGCAATATCCATGGAGTGATTTTTATGCCCGCCGGGAATCAAGAATAAAGTCCTTAAGCCAGCGGTCCATCGCTAGCACTTTGCGCACCAGAAATGTCTTCTCCCCCCTCTCCGTTTCGCCCTCCCGGTGGTTCGTTTCGCCATCTAGAAGTAGCGGCAGCAGCGGCCAGTTCGCGGCATAGCAAGCTAGTTGGGAATAATCAGGAATTCCACGCTGCAATTTCCTCACTTCCCTACTTCCCTACTTCCCTACTTCCCTACTTCCCTACTTCCCTACTTCCCCACTTCCCTACTTCCCTACTTCCCTACTTCTCCACTTCCCTACTTCCCTACTTCCCTACTTCCCTACTTCCCCACTTCCCTACTTCCCCACTTCCCTACTTCCCCCACTTCCTTACTTCCCCACTTCCTTACTTCCCCACTTCCCTACTTCCCTACTTCCCCACTTCCCTATTTTCCTACTTCCCCACTTCCCTACTTCCCCACTTCCTCACTTCCCCACTTTCCTATTTCCCTACTTCCCCACTTCCCTATTTTCCTACTTCCCCACTTCCCTACTTCCCCACTTCCCCACTTCCCTACTTCCCCACTTCCCTACTTCCCCACTTCCCTACTTCCCCACTTCCCTACTTCCCCACTTCCTTACTTCCCCACTTCCCTACTTCCCCACTTCCCTACTTCCCCACTTCCCTACTTTCCCACTTCCCTACTTCCCCACTTCCTTACTTCCCCACTTCCCTACTTCCCCACTTCCCTACTTCCCCACTTCCTTACTTCCCCACTTCCCTACTTCCCTACTTCCCCACTTCCCTATTTTCCTACTTCCCCACTTCCCTACTTCCCCACTTCCTCACTTCCCCACTTTCCTACTTCCCTACTTCCCCACTTCCCTACTTCCCTACTTCCCCACTTCCTTACTTCCCCACTTCCCTACTTCCCCACTTCCCTACTTCCCTACTTCCCCACTTCCTTACTTCCCCACTTCCTTACTTCCCCACTTCCCTACTTCCCCACTTCCTTACTTCCCCACTTCCCTACTTCCCCACTTCCCTACTTCCCCACTTCCCTACTTCCCCACTCCCCTACTTCCCCACTCCCCTACTTCCCCACTTCCTCACTTCCCTTACTTATCTACTTCCTCTCTTCCCCACTTTCGTGCTCACATACTCCACTAAATGCAAATTATCCAACGAAAGTTTTTAATTTGCCCGCTTATTTTTCAATCTCTTAGGTAGGTCTTAGGCCCTGAAAGCAGGCTCTTATGCGTCAGTTGAAAGCAATGGCTACATTTTGCTATCCAAATTTCGGGTCGGCTTTGCGCCCCCCCCCCCGAATTTGCGCCCTCCTTCTCCATATGCGTACTTACTAAATCTAGGTCTTACTGTATGTTAATAAGTGTAACAGCCATGGTCTGAACAGTTCAATATGCATTTTTATTTTTAGAAAAAAACTCTGTACAAAATACTGATTTGTTTAATTATCAGGTAGTGTGTCCAGAACTGCAGTAGGGTAGTGTGTCCAGAACTGCAGGAGGGTAGTGTGTCCAGAACTGCAGTAGGGCAGTGTGTCCAGAACTGCAGTAGGGTAGTGTGTCCAGAACTGCAGGAGGGTAGTGTGTCCAGAACTGCAGTAGGGCAGTGTGTCCAGAACTGCAGTAGGGTAGTGTGTCCAGAACTGCAGGAGGGTAGTGTGTCCAGAACTGCAGTAGGGCAGTGTGTCCAGAACTGCAGTAGGGTAGTGTGTCCAGAACTGCAGGAGGGTAGTGCTGAGGTATAAATCACAATCTCTATTACTCATACTGTATCTCTTGTACTTCTAAGCAGACACACCGTATCGGAATTCGTAGAGCCGCTGACATTCACAGAAAGATTGCGAAGGAAATCCTGCGCCAGTTTTCAATGCTTGCTGTCCTCAGTTTATGGCTGGCTAGAATAAGCTCCTGAATCAAGATTATTCAGCAATGGCAGGTGGAGGCTGTGCTTGTTTAAGACTTTCTGGGGCAACAGCTGTTTCAATGTTACCAGTAGCTGGAAGGCTGCGTGTGACACGAACCAATTTTATTGTGCTGCCTTGTATCTCGTCGAACTTTCAATGCTTCATCGATTTGCCTGCCGATTAGGCAACCCAGCCGCTATAGAAGCAACCCTGACCTTTGCAGACTTGGTTCATTTTGGTTTGGCTGAATTCTGAAATATGCTGGATCTGTGCGACGCACCTGATTCCAAGTAATCATTGAAAACTATACAGATCACTACACACCATAAATAGTTCAATAATGACGCGCCCATTTCAGGACTTCAGAAGCTGGACATCAACTAAGCACCGGAACGGAGTCATCCCATCGACATTCCCTCACTTGGGCTCCTAGGAGGTGAAGGATAGTAATACGCTCGTATTTTGAGTACTAGCGGTTCCGTTCTAGAGTCTTAAGCTAGCATGAAGTCATCATCATGAAGGCATCATGAAGGCATTTCATCGCTTCAATCTACTGGGAGAAACCGTTTTGGTCTACTGGAGTGTTCCTGTGCTCAAGTTGGCATCCTTTCACATTACCTCACCTCAGATGCCTCATACTCGTAGAGCCATTTAAACCCAAAAGATCAAACGCAAAAGATCAACTTTGGCCTTGCTCGAATTATTGTTCTGAAAAGACATGCGAAATGCACAGTGCAATTATGAATTTGAAGTCACCCCTGGTCAAAGTAGGTAGCTGCAAATTTGAAAAGAGAGTAAAAAAGACTGGAATGTCATAGCGGAGATAGCCAATGTGCATTAACGTAGACTTCACGGCATAAATTGTTGCAACTGAAAATTCGACTTGGGCGACGCGAAACTTTCTCGATCTTCTTATCATTTCCCGGCGCAACCATAGAGGCCTTAAAAACTGAGCAGAGTTTTGCTCTGAAAAAAATTTCGTAAACGTAAAGCTTTTTTTAGGCACATTCGCGCGGGAAACAACCGGCACATGTTGCATTAAGATATGCGGGATCGAGGACTTCAGTGGCAGCTACTGCTGATCCTGGCCTGGCTGGCCTGCCTGGGCCACGCCAAGCTGAACGTCACCTTCCAGCCCCACCCGATCATCGTCAAGACCGAAGGTCAATTTTCTGTGAACGTGACCGTGATGGTAAACGCATCTGACCCGGCAGTACCCGAGGGAGTTCTTCGCTTCTCTATGAAGGATACGAGAGTTGCTCGGCTGCCGATGTCCAACGAGACATCCTATCCGTGGTCGGGGAACTCTAGCGTCGGGGAAGAGCACCGATTTCAGCTCACCATCCAGGGCGTGAGGCTCGGCTGGAGCGACCTGTTGATCTCCTTCGATACGAATGCGACAAAGAACTCCGAGCTGGACTACCTGATCAGCGACAGACAGCAAGTGACGGTCTTGCGGGACTCCTCGACAATTCAGAACATTTACCGCGGCATTCTCATCACTTTGGTCGTCCTGCTAGTGATTGGAATGGGTTCCGCTATCGACTTGCGCATAGTGCTCAAGCTGCTCAAGCGGCCAGTGGGTCTCGCTGTGGGCTGGTTCACACAGTTCATTCTCATGCCCCATGTGAGCTTATACTGTCATTTGAAAGTTCTAAACTCCTGGCATGTGAAAAATTTAGGCTACAAGACGTAGGCACCCCACGTTTCCAAGTACTTGCGCAAATGAAAAGGCAGTAGAAAAAAATTAATGAACACGAAAATTTTGCACATACGAACTTTTTTGGACCAGTGTACTAGCCACACAATATGACTCTGCTAGCTGAAACAAACTGGCTCAAACCATCACCAAAAGCTTCATCGTCTCGAACTATCAACTGATGTCCCGTGCGTAAACATTTCTCGCCGGGGGAATTCCATTAGACAACTAAAGGCTGTTCATCCAAGGACTGGGGGTCGCCACACACACCCTCAATTACCTCAGCTAATGCCGGTACCATTTGGATACCAGCTGGATGAACTGAAGCAATGCGAGTTGAGTGTCTTGCTCTTGAAAAATTGACAGCTCGGTCTCGCAGTCGGTCAGCTGCTGCTGCTGGCAGTCAACGATCTGGACAATGCCGAAGCGTTCGCCTTCGGTATTCTAACACTGTCCTGCTCTCCTGGAGGCGGAAACAGCAACATGTGGACCCTACTGTTTGACGGCGATCTCGACCTCAGCATGACCATGACATTCGTCAGTCAGATTTCAGCAATGTGTGAGTAACTCAATCACCTTGTCACCGTGGATCTTCAAGTTGAGCTGCAGGTCTTTGTGATGAACTATTTTCTGGTTTTGAATCAGTGATTCCCAAAATGGTATCCTGTTTTTTACACTGATGCTAACATTTTTGAGGGTCTTATGTCTGAATAACTTCCTGTAAAATTAATTCTACTATTAGATTTTAGCCGAGGTGTTACTTAATCTGTCTAAGCCAAGTAGTCACTTAGGCAAACTAAAACGAAAGTAAAACATGCCTTATATGAGAACCCAGGATGCTAAACAACACTTTTATTCGAACGCAAGAAGCCTAGGGTTCAAACGAAATCAAATGTTACCGAAGCAGTTTTAGCAAGGAAGGACTACAAGAAGTTACGGTTGTATCGAGACGTAACACTAGCGTTCTAGGAGAATTCATCGAGTTAAAATTATTGATGGTTAATTTATCGGTAGCTTCCAGCGCACCTTGGCTCTTTGGCTCAATTAACCTCTCACGAAAATTGCAGTCATGATGCCTCTCTGGCTGTTTGCGTACAGCAGATTTTACATCGACAACGAGGCTCTGGTCCCGTACGACCAGGTGGCGCTGAACCTGCTTCAGCTGGTCATCCCGGTGGCTATTGGAGTTATCATCAAGCTCAAATGGCCCAAAGTTGCCCTCCGTATTACCCGCATTGTCAAGCCGTTCGCCCTTTTGTTCGTTCTGTTTGTAGTCGGCTTCGGTTCTTACGCCAACCTGTTCCTGTTCGAGCTGATTGGTGAGCTGTGCACACCTTCATGAATGCTAGCTGTATAGTCCATGGGGTGTTGTACGAGCGTATATGAATAATTTATCTACTGTGCTCCGAAATGTCAGCTGACTTTAAGCTTTGAGTCAAGCGCCCTTTGATCTCATATAATTTTTTTAGTACATGTATAAGTTCGAAGTTGGCTGATCTCATATCTGCATAGCCTTATAGTTTCTGTCACGACGAACAACCGACGTATCCAAGCAGCGAGTGCACGAATTCAGACACCAGTTGCTGCCAGTGCAGTGCATGTAGATAGAGGCACTGTCAGTTTTCACTGTTTCATAATGATCGCGAGTTATTACTGATAACAGTTTGTTTTGAAATTTGGAACTTTTACTTCGTTTAAATTCTATGTAAGAGCAGTTGGGAAAAAGGGCACAAAAAGCAAGGCGCATAGCTTAGTGCCATGCTGGAAAGGGACTGAGGCAAGTGATGTGTTAATACATTGTAGAAGGACGGAAAATTCGTTTCTTAGACAATTTTTGGAAGCTGGGTTAGCAGAAAAATGCACTACTGAGATAAGAAGTTTTCACTCTTGGTAGAAAAATAGCGATATTTTTTATTTAAAGCAGATCAAACGCTCATAATTTAGTATAACTCGTCTGTGATATTGATCCTGTGACTTCTTGTTAAACTTTTTTTGCGAGACTTACATAAAAAACGTTCAAAAATTCCGAAGAGTCCCTATATCCGTAGTGTATTTTTCGCACACACCTAGCCCCAAATTATTTTATAAGAAATGAAGTTTAAATTTCTACTAAAATCTTTTTGGTAAAAGTTCAAATGTCCAGAAGCACCACACTCGGACCAAGACGAACAGTGTCTTGTTGCCTGCTATCATACCATAGTTGCAGACAAGACCCAGGACGTACGTACTAAGAATTTAAAAAACTTCATGATGAATCAGAAGCCAAGCAAATAAGCTCTCTACTTTGGTTTTTCGTTTTTACCATCACCCTGAGTTTCATCATCACTCGCAAAATCGAGTCTGCCGAATAGTTTTCTTTAAGAAGCGACTACCTGACCCGATCTTGTTGAACTTTCCAGTCCAAATCCCCATCATCATTCCGTTCGCGGCGCTCGTGCCCTGGCTTGGATTCCTGTTCGGATTTGTTGTCACCCTACTGCTGCAGCTCGGCCGCAAGCAGGCCGTGGCCATCGCCCTGGAGACCGGCATCCAGAATGTCGGCATCCCCATCCTGGTGCTGCAGTTCTCCATGCCGCAGCCAGACGGCAGTCTCGCAGCCATCGTGCCGCTCATCGTGGCCTTCGTTGACCCCGTGCCGCTGTACTTTCTGCTCGCTGGCAAACGGATTCGCGAGCGTATTCGAAGAAAAACTCACTACAACACTGAGGGCAAGGCGCAGCAGGCTGACGTGGAAGTTGCCGGGCTGGAAGGCGACGGTGATGGCGTCAAGGCCGCTGGTCTGAAAAGCGGCAACGCGGTGGATCTGTCCGAGTACGGCCAGGTTCAGCGCGTCCAGGTTGCCAGAACCACATCAGTAGCTTCTAAGGAAAACTGATGCTGATTGTTCAATGAAAACGAAGATTTTTTATGATTTACCTTGAGATTCAGTCAGTATTTTGCACTATGCACTGCACCTTTACGTCCGATGTACTGTATGTATAGGAAATCTTTGCTCTGACTTCCCGCTATCAGTCTATTACGAGCGTAGTTTGTGACAAAAAACGGTTTATAAAGTGTAAAAAAATACTAAAAGATTTCTAAAGCAAAATAAAACTCTGGACTTCATAAGACCGATACTTCAGTAGGCCTTACCTTAGACAAATGCAATTTTTTGTAGAGGAAAGCGTTGGCCTAATTTGAGTTTGACAGAAACTCAAACTGAACGGTGAACAGTCATATTCGTCATGTAAACCAACTGCGTGGGATTTGCATCAACGCTTGAATTTTTTAAATATTTAGCAACGAGTACTTTGACTCAGCTGCCGGGGGCTCCGGGCATCCGGATGCAGCAGGGAGGCGTCGCCGCCCATTCCGCTACCCCTGGCGACCACGGGCAGCTGGTGCTGCGCTGTCGCAAAGGGAGATCCGGAGGTGCCGGTGTCCGCGGCGCGGTCCCCCTTTAGAGAGTCCAGGAGGTGGACTGTCGCTCGCCCGGTAGCCCTCAGGTAGCGGACGAGCTGGCAGAGATTCTCGGGCCTGAAAACGTCGGAAAGGTCCGGGTTTTGGAATAGTTGGGCGAGCCTGTCCTGAGTAAAGGCGGGGCATTCACAGATGAAGTGCTCCACATTCTGGACACCGGAGAGGCAGAATGGGCATTTCTCGCTACGGATTTTTCCCTGGAGTTGACGATGACTGGCAAAAAAGCCATGACCCGAGAGCCCATGGTCAACGGCCTGATGTCCCTGTGGTTGAGTCCAAGCTGGGCCCTGCGGAGGGCAAGGAAAATAATACAATACAATATTTAGCTACAAAAATGGATATGCGTCTCGTGCATGCTGCTGCTGCGATGCTGCAGGTGTGAGAGTGCGCTTTGTAACTTCAAGAAAGTTAGCTCGGTTCATCAAAAATGTAAAATCAGTTTTGACAAAAACGATTTTATTTTTAGTTCAACGCCTGCATCGCGCGTCTCGGCCTGAGAAATCAAACAATTAAAAATCCGTCTCTTCACACCGAAAACGAACACAGCCCACACTGTATATTTCGTGCGCTAGAGTGCGGTGGTACATGCAGATATGCGTTTTCCCTGTCAGAAAAGCGAAAGCGACAAAAGTTTTCTACTTATCTGATATGAAATGATATTAAAAAGGTTAGAGAGAAGAACAGATTAGAATGTTCACTGAGGCTGAGAAACACTTTCACATTCTCCTATCGGTACTTGAAGACGTGCCTAAGCAACAACCAGGGCCAGGCAAAGGTGGGGGGATCATTTTCAATTTGAGCAAGGCTCTATTTAAGTTCAAGCCCGTGGTTAAGAAATTTTCTTAAGAGCAGCCAAAGCTTGAGACGCACAGGCCTAGCACATGATGCTCAATCAAGGACTTCAATACCAGCTCTTACTAGCTCTTGGCTGCTTGGCTTGCTTTAGCCATGCCAAACTAAACATTACCTTCCAGCCCCACCCGATCATTCTGATGACCGAACAACGGCTCGTTGTGAACGTGACAGTGAGTGTGACAGATCCGGTGGTTCAACAGGGAGTTCTTCGCTTCGCTTTGAACGACCTGAAAGTCGCTCGGCTGACTAACGAGACATCCTATCCGTGGTCGGGGAACTCTAGCGTCGGGGAAGAGCACCGATTTCAGCTCACCATCCAGGGCGTGAGGCTCGGCTGGAGCGACCTGTTGATCTCCTTCGATACGAATGCGACAAAGAACTCCGAGCTGGACTACCTGATCAGCGACAATGAGCAAGTGGCTGTGCTGCAAACTCCAAATGCGCTCCAGTCTGTCTATCGGGGCATCCTGATCGCCTTTGTCATCGTTATTGTGTTTGGAATGGGCTGCACCATCGATCTGAATGTTGTGATCAAGCTGCTGAAACGACCAGTAGGCCTCGCGGTTGGATGGTTCACGCAGTTTATTCTGATGCCTCACGTAAGCTTTAAAAAACGTCGCTAGTAATCACCCCGAAATCCATCACATTCGATAGAAATTGAGTGGCTTCACTGAGATCTTGATCGATTTCAATTCTTGCAAGCGATTGAGTTCTCATTTACGCACTACTTCGTTCTGTTACTTTCCCGATCGGCACTGAAAGTTCAGATCCCAAACGTAGGCAGTGCATAAGTCATACTACGAGCTACGTAAATCAAAGCGCTTAAATGCTTTCTGACGCCTTTTTACCCCAGGAATAGGTAGTATAGTTGTATTTACAGTTTTAGGGACCATGAGCAGCCACAACAAAGCCATAGATCTCAAGGGGCCGTATGCAGAAAGCTCTGTCTAGGGTAGTCCGGTCTTGAAAAGCCAGTCCAGACTTGGATTTGGTATGCAGAAACACAAAGTCAGACCGGTCTACTATAGACAGAAGTAGGGTAGCTAGACCATAGATCATAGACTGAACTACCCAGTCCGGACTAGCTAGTCTGGACTAGGCTTTCTGCATACGGCCCAAGGTATACGAGCTACTTTGAACTGAACCACAAAGTCTTCTGACTCGTGCTCACCCGATAATTTGACAGCTGGGTCTCGCAGTCGGTCAGGTGCTGCTTCTGCTGGTACAGGACCTGGACAACGCGAGCGCGTTCGCCTGCGGTATTCTTACACTGTCCTGCTCGCCAGGCGGAGGAAGCAGCAACATGTGGACCCTGCTATTCGACGGCGACCTCGACCTCAGCATGACCATGACCTTTGTCAGCCAGGTGTGCGCCATGTGTAAGTACCAGACACTTTAGAAACTTTATATTGAGTGCATTGTACCGATCAACTCTGAACTTTTCCATCCGCATCTCTAATGCTAAATTAGTAGGAAAAAAACTGAGCATATGCTTTCAAACGATTGCAGTCATGATGCCTCTCTGGCTGTTCGCGTACACTAGATTCTACATCAGCAACGAGACCAGGATCCCCTACGACCAGGTAGCGCTGAACCTGCTGCAGCTGGTCATCCCGGTGACGTTGGGCGTGCTGGTCAAGCTGAAGTGGCCCAAGATTGCCCATCGCCTGTCGCGAAGCATCAAGCCGCTCGCCCTGCTGTTCGTGCTGTTCATAATCGGATTCGGCACTTACATTAACCTGTACCTGTTTGAGCTGATTGGTGAGTTAAGTCTGATTTCTTAGGTTAGAAATTTCACACAATAAACAGCCAGGTGTACCTCGAAATACGGGTGTTTCCTGCATAATTCTCGATATTATTTATCAAATATCGAGAAGGCCGTGGAAATGCATGGTAAAGATTTTGTATCTGAGGCACAAACTCAACTGTAATCTTCGTTTCCAAGGAAACGTGCCACAGTGAAACAGTCTCGCTTGGAAGTGGACCGTGCTGGAACGCAATTGGGAAGAAGCCAATAAATTTTTAATAGACTGATAAATAACTGACCAAAACTAATCCAGCCAGCCATCGCACCTAAAGTTGGAAATTTTCTGTGATTAATAAGAGGAGAACTGGTTCAGATAGGAAAATGCCAAACGCTTTGCTTTGTGGCACTGATAAGGCCTGTATAGGCAAACTGTCTTTGCAAAAGAAATTTCACTGGCTACTAGCTTATAAGAATAGTTCAGATGCGCAATTACAGCGTCTGTCACCTGAGTCACCTGCAAGCATAGGAATTTTCTTATCAGCAACTGAGCTGCCATGCTCATCAAGCCCCGGGAGCAACGATAGCGAAACGAAAAATCTTTTCATAAATTTTATTCGGTCTTCCAAGCATTCGAATACTTGAAAATACAAAATACAATTTCTCGTATATGGCCGGTAAATAGAGAGTGAGTGGAACTGGGTGCCAACTTAAGCCCCGGGTTATGACTGAGGTGTCCAGTGAAGAAAACAGTCAACCTTCGCAGGGATCCAGGAAAGCAAGGAAAGAAACCTTACTGCAAATAACAGAGCGTCGCTGTGATCAAATTTCAGCTCAACTGCCGATTATTATTCCATTCGCCGCTCTGCTGCCCTGGCTTGGATTCCTGTTTGGCTACACCGTGGCTATTATAATGCGACTCGGCCGCAAGCAGGCCATCGCCATCGCCCTAGAGGCCGGCATCCAGAATATCGGCATCCCGATCCTGGTGCTGCAGTTCTCCATGCCGCAGCCGGACGGTAGCCTTGCAGCCATCGTGCCGCTCATCGTTGTCCTAGTCACCCCCATGCCGCTTTACTTCCTGCTGGCTGGCAAGAAGATTCGCGAGCGCTTCTCGCGCGACAGTCAGTACGAGCTGGATGGCGAGGGCGGCGGCGCGGACTCCGTCGATGCAACTGCCGTGACAAACGACGCCTTCAAACAAGAGGGTCTGAAGAGTGGCCTCACTGTGGACCTGACGGAGCACAACCAGCACATTCAGCACAAGTCCACCGAGAACTTAGTCGACTTGGAGAGGAAGTTTTAAAGAGCTTTGCAGATTTGATGAGTGGCACGAAAGTTGTCGAATGCGCAATTACGAGTATTTAACGACAACACCGGGTATTGTCTTATAAATCCTCAAAAAATACTGGGAAAAATACGGAATCTGTGCAAAATAGAATGCATTAAACCTGTTGACTAAATTTTGCTTAAAAGATTCGTACAACGCATTCGAACTGAATGGTTTTTCATGAGAACACTTACAACACTGTATTAGTACTGTAGTACGAACAAAGCTAAATTTAAAAAAGATTTTAATGAAATAAACATGCCAATTTGTCAATAACCTATGCGTTGATTACAGTAAAAAATGAAATTTGTTTGTTTGGTTTCTGCTTGCGTTTTTCGGCATCTTTAACAAAAACACGTTCATTCGCACCGGTTCTGACTGTATTAAACCTTATAATCAAGCCTAATCAGAATAAGTTTAAGCTGGAATGGTCTACAAAATAAAAGATTGTTACTTGGCAGACGCTCCCGGAAGCAGTCCGGCCTCCTTCGCCAGGAAGTGGAAGTACGAGTCCTGCTTAGCCAGCAGGTCCCGAGGAGGCGCGAACTCTCGGACCCGACCGCTGTCCAGCACCATCACCCGATCCGAGTCCATGATGGTGGCCAGGCGATGGGCGATGATAATCACGGTGCTGTCGGCGAACTGCTGTCTCACGGTGGCCATGATCAGCGAGTCGGTCTCCAGGTCGACAGCGGCAGTGGCCTCGTCCAGCACGAGGAGTCGACTGCGCCGCATGAGCGCTCTGGCCAGACAGACGAGCTGGCGCTGTCCTACCGACAGGTTGGTGCCGCCCTCTCCGCACTCGTGCGCCAGTCCCGCTGACAGACCGCGAGCCCAGCTGGACAGGTGCGCCGCATCCAGAGCAGCCCACAGCTCCTCGTCTGTGCGCTCATCGAACGGGTCCAGGTTCGATCTGAGACTGCCGCTGAACACAGTCGGCTCCTGCGGCAGGATGGTCAGAGCTGAGCGCAACGAGTGCAGGCCCAGCCGGTCGATTCGGACTCCGTCCACCTCGATGTGGCCAAAGGCCGACTCGATCAGACGGAACAGGCCCAGCGTGAGGCTGCTCTTCCCCGCTCCAGTTCGACCCACAATCCCCACTTTGTGACCCGGCTCAAAGCTCACGCTGATGCCCTGCAGCACCAGATCGAGTCCCGGTCGATAGCGAGTGGCGTAGTTACAGAACTCGACTCGACCTCTCGAAGGCCAGCCAGAGGGAGGCAGCGAGTCCGTTGTCCACGGCGCCTCCGTCTCAAGGTTTGAGTACTCGTTAAGCCGCTCCACAGCCACGGTGTTGGTCTCCAATTCTGTCAACTCATGCACCAACCACTGAAGGTAGTCAGATATTTGAAGAGCGTAAGACACAGACAGTCCAACGAGACCGGGAGTCAGCGAGTCGCGACCAAGGACCGCTAGCAAAGCGGCAATCACCACTGCAGCTGTTCCAAGAAGTTCCAATCTGAAGCCGAGCCACCTGTTTGAAGCCAGCTTTAGGAAGTAAAACCTGCGATGATTTTTTACGAGAATATAAAGTCATACACAAAGACAATAAATCAGTGAGACTGACTGAAGCTTGTTACAGCCATAGGACTTAATTGAAATTTAGTTTTTGCGGATTCTTTCCGCTTTCTAACGGTACAGTTTCCATAAGTCACCTTCAATGCATACGAGTAATACTGTACAACGCCTACCTGGATCACCTAGCTGTTGACTTTTTAATACCCATTTTTATATGCAACAAACAATAAATGAATTCTCAAAAATCAAATCTGCTTCTCACCTTGAATTGTTATCAACTCGATAGTCTGATATTCCGACAAACCGCTGCTGCTGACGGAACGCTCGAATGACCGCCGCGCCAGCGATGGACTCGCTGAAGTTTGTGAGTATCGGAGATCGCGATCTCGAGTCCAAACGACGGCTTTGCCGAGAGATGGGCAGGTAGAAAACCTGAATACCTGCGTAGATAATTCCGAGAGGAACTACTGCGGCAAGAAATATTGGCGTCGTGTACGAAATGACAATTATGCAAGACACTGTGGCCATAAAGCTTTCCAAGTTATCGTTGACTATCATCGGCAGCTCTCGATCAACAACTTCCATGTCCTTGCTGAACCTGTTAACGATTCGACCAGTCGGTGTGGTATCGAAGAAACTCATCGGAACTCGAAACAGACGAGTCAGCAAAGACTTGTGGATCAAACGAGATGCTCTCAGTGCGGAGTAGACCTCAATAAGAACAAAAGAAGCTACCATGCAAACAACTCCTGCTCCGAAGATACCGTAAATGCTGAGGTAGTAGTCATTTATGTCTCGAAGGTATGCAGAGTTGTTCAGGTTTCCAGTGACGCTAGCATTCGAAAAGAGCGGGTCTGAAGTCCAAGTGGACAGCCACACGCTGCTGGCAATGTTGACAGCTGTGTAAGCGAGATGCGCCATTATGGTCATCAGACCCAGATGATATCCACGAGCTGCGATGTAAAATACATACGACTTAAGAGACACGCTTCCGGATTCCATTGTCTCCTCGTCAATCAACCGTCCGGATTGCTCAGCAGCCTTCCTGGTACCGTCCACATCTTCATCACGCGATGGTAGCTTCTCAGATGTTAGTTGGCTGATCCTGCAACAGAAATTTCAAAGCATGCATGCGTTGACAACGAGCGAGCTCTGAGTTTTTGTACCAGTATGTTTGAGCAGAAAACCCTCTGGGTAAATTACTTAGACGTTTGGCGCACAATCGAAGGCCTCTTCGAGTCAAGTCTGTCGGCAGTGTCGGAGCAGTGGCTGTTTACTGAGCTCGACGCCTGACTGGCGTGCTGAGGTGGCGAAGATTGACTTGGAGACGCTGCAACCACAGCCGGACTCTCTGCAGCTGCTTCGTGAGCAGAGCTTGTGCAGCTCGCGAGTCTCTGCAAGATCTTCGCTTTCTCCGCCGCCAACTCTTCGTCTTCTTCTTCTTCCTCTGGGGCTGCCGCAGCGATCTCTGCGATCGAGACGCTGACGTCGCGAGACCTGCTGGCTCGCTTCCGCTCTCCGTCATGTAGGAAGAACTCCTTCAGGAAACTCGCGAACGGTCCATCGTGATCCAGCAGATGCTCGTAGCTGCCCTGCTCGCTGATGCGACCGTTGTCAATGACGACAATCTCGTCTACGTGAGGCAACCAGTGAATGCCGTGAGTGACGAGAATTCGAGTCTTGTCACGAAGAAGACCAGACTTTCCAATCACCTAAAATGTACCAGTTTATCCTTAGGTTTTACCAACAATTAACAATACAGTAAGCAACTACGAGCTATTGTATCCATCTTTGATTGCAGACAATAGAGGCTCTGAATCATTATGCTGACCTCGTGGAAGAGCTTCTTGCCGACATGCGAGTCCACGGCTGCCAGAGGATCGTCCAGTAGGTAGATGTCGCTGTCTTGGTAAACGGCCCTCGCCAGGCTCACTCGCTGCTTCTGTCCTCCAGACAGGTTGATCCCGCGCTCTCCGATCTCAGTCGCATCGCCCGCAGTCAGCAGCTGCAGGTCCTTTTCGAGCTGACACGCGCGCAATGCTTCATCGTAGCGAGTTTGGTCGAAGTCGCGACCGAACAGAATGTTGTCCCTCACGGTCAGGTTTTGAATCCACGCCTCCTGCGGCACGTACGCCACTGAGCCCTGCTCATTTGGGTTTCGTTTAGACTGAGTTCATTAATATTAAGTGCACTGAACATTCCTTAAAACAGTTTCTGCTGAGTATACTTAATTATTGATGCTTTTTTCGACAGAGAGTCGACCATACAGTAAAAAGCAAACACAGCGTCTCACCCGAACTGTCTTGAATTTACATACACCGTTTGCATTATCAAACGTCGATATAGAAGTACCACAACGAAGCACAAATATGTATTCAACTACTCACCCGAGTAGTGATTCTGCCACAGAATTTCACAGTTTCGCCCAAAACTGATTGCAGCAGAGACGACTTTCCGCAACCGACTTTGCCAACAATTGCGATGAGTTTACCTTTAGGTACTTGAATGTTCACGCTGGAGATCATGAAGTTGGTAGTGAAGCATTCTATTAGTGTTATTTTATGTACTTAAAAATTACTTATGTAAGCACCCACGAAACTAAACGCCTCTCCTTACTCTTTCAGCAGCGGTTCGGAATCAGTTCGTTTCCATCCAAAAGAGGCGCCTTCGATTTCTACCGAGTTGCCATCTGAAACATTTTTTCAAGGACGTGAAGCACCACAAAGGTATAAAGCGTGCATGCCTGCAAGATACCACTCACCTGGAGAGCTTGGAAGCTTCAGAACACTCGACTCATCAATGTCGTCTTCAAACAGAAAACTCTGGATGCGCTTAATAGACACGTAGGCCTGTTTGAAAAGTCATGGAAGCTATGTTTAAAAGATTTTTAGACACTAAAAATTGGAAAAGCGCTGCGAAAAATGACCTACATTAACGGTTTGCGTAACTGTCAATGGAAGCACCATGATGGGAAAACGCAGGATGTTGAAAAGCGTCAAGGATACAAACGCCTTGCTTGCAGTAAGAATATGATCATCACCAGAGTAGATGTACGTGATGAAAGTGAGCACCATCACGAGGAATGGAGCCACTGTCCACATGATGATCACAACTGAAAACAGGTAGGACATCTGGCCCAAAAATCCCACTTCTGTGCGTCGTACGTGGCTGATTTTCTGCTGAAACGATGGTTCCCATGCGTACAGCTTGATCACCTTCATTGCATTGAGCACTTCGTTAATCAGCTTAAGCCGCTCATCCTTTGTCTTCATTTCCTTCTCTTCCAGCTTCTGCGCTTTGGCCATGATGTAGCCGTTGACTGGAATTATCACAACGAAAATTCCGATTCCCGCAAGAACTGCCGTGCCAAGCTGAGCCCACAGCATCACCAAAGCGATTACGATTTGGACTGGAGACACCAGCACCACCCAGAAGGAAGCTGCAGTTAATAAAGAAACATTCAGTTTTTGTTAGGAACAAAAAATCTGGCTTCTGCAAATTCATTGAAATGAAACCTTACGTATGGAGTCTGCGATTTTGTTTGAGTCAACAGTCATGAGATTGACAATTTCGCCAACTGTTGACCTCGCTCTCGATTCTTGTGTCAGCGTCAAAGACTGAAGTAGTTTGGTTTGATGCCAAAGTATTTTGAACGCAACCACTCAGACATCGCTTTGAAATAGAAATAAATAATTACCTTGCGGTAAATTGAAGCAATCAATGCTGAACGGAACTTGATTCCGCAGGTGAGACTCAATTGAAACGAGGCATGAAAAGTAATGCTGCTCAATACGGCTACCAAAAAAGAGAAAAGTGTACAAAATTCCATGCCACAGCTCTTCTCCGTTGGTGGAAAAGTTGATCAAACTTTCCAGGAGAAACGGATTGGCGAATGCCAACAACCCGTGGATCATCATGATCGACCAGGACAGAATCAGCTGGCCTCCGAATGCCTTCCAAAGTGCTGGAAGAAGCTTGCGTCGGTGGTGACCTCTAGCGCCGTCTCTACTGTCATTGCTGTGCAGCTGGTCGCCCTCCGAGTCGCCCGAATCGACCAGCTGCTCCGTGTCTGCATTGACTCGATGATGAGTAAAGCTCGGATTCTCTCGCTGCTCGGCCGCATTACGCTCGCCTCGTGACAGCGCCACCAGCGGAGGGAAGTAGCGCACAAACTCTCCGTGCACAGTCCGAACTCGCAGTGACGGGTCTAGCCGGTTCACGTCCGCCTCTCCGATCTCCTTCCTGTACGCGTTCAGCACGGATCGGTCAAGCCAGGAAAACGTCAGTCGCGAAATGATTGACGAGCGGCACTCGGCGAACACCGCTGTCGCTCTGCCGCTGGCACCGCTCCTGCCGCTCCCACCGACCCAGTCGCAGTCGGAGAGTCGTCCGCCTCGTCTGCAGGCGTCAGACCGGAGTCGTAGATACAGGTGAGGACCAGCTGAGTCAGCAGCAGAGCCAAGTACGATGAGAACGTCGTCAACCGTAGACGTCTAAACTGAGCCCTGCAAGAATTCCAAATTGCTGGATGAGCCACTTATAATTGTGGGAAGAACTTTTCGGGTACTCATAGTTATGAGTAAAAGTAACCATTTAAAAAGCAGCATACCGCTTCACTTACAGCATCCGAGGACATGATGATCCTGGTGTACAACACGGGAACCGACACCACCAGAGACATCATGTAGAAGAAGAACATCATCGCTGATGCTCCAATCAGCCTCTTCTGCTCCACCGATTGCACAACCAGACACACAATCTGGAATGTGTGTGTGTGTCACAGTTTTGAGGTGTCTGTCACAGCTTTCTCAATCTCTCACAACGCTCTCGTCAGTCCGCACTCACCAACGCCACTACCAGAACACTCGGCGACACGTAGCTGATCGCGTCCGCTCTTCTCCGCTCGCCTCTTGCGACGCAGCCTTCAGCAGGTC
>NIVC01000469.1:0-130000 GCA_002269645.1 Macrostomum lignano
CAGGATCGGATGCCGATATTCTGGATGCCGGCCTCCAGGGCGATGGCGATGGCCTGCTTTGCGGCCGAGTCGCATTATAATGGCCACGGTGTAGCCAAACAGGAATCCAAGCCAGGGCAGCAGAGCCGAATGGAATAATTAATCGGCAGTTGAGCTGAAATTTGATCACAGCGACGCTCTGTATTGCAGTAAGGTTTCTTTCCTTGCTTTCCTGGATCCCTGCGAAGGTTGACTGATTTCTTCACGGAACATCTCAATCAAAACCCGGGACTTTAGTATTTTTTCTGTCACGAAAAAACAGGCCATATAGTCCGTTGAATTCTGTCTGCTGAAATTGTCTGAACCTCAAAAGTAGCCATGAAAATTTTCTATTTTGTATTTTTCGACTATTCGAATGCCTTGATGACCGAATAAAATTTATGAAAAGATTTTTTCGCTTCGCTATCGTTGCTCCCGGCTTGATGAGCATCGGCAGCTCAGTTGCTGATAAGAAAATTCCTATGCTTGCAGGTGACTCAGGTGACAGACGCTGTAATTGGCGCATCTGAACATTCTTATAAGCTAGTAGCCAGTGAAATTTCTTTTGCAAAGACAGTTTGCCTATACAGGCTTATCAGTGCCACAAAGCAAAGCGTTTGGCATTTTCCTATCTGAACAGTTCTCCTCTTATTAATCACAGAAAATTTCCAACTTTAGGTGCGATGGCTGGCTGGATAGTTTTTGGTCAGTTATTTATCAGTCTATTAAAAAATTTATTGGCTTCTTCCCAATTGCGTTCCAGCACGGTCCACTTCCAAGCGAGACTGTTTCACTGTGGCAACGAAGGTTACAGTTGAAGGTGTTCCTCAGATAAAAAAATCTTTACCTTGCATTTTTCCAGGGCCTTCTCGATATTGGAGAAATAATCTCAAGAATTATACAGGAAAACACCAGGAGTTCGAGGGACATCTGGCTGTTCATGGTGTAAAAATTCTAATCTAATAAAAGCAGACTTTGTGACAGACTCACCAATCAGCTCAAACAGGTACAGGTTAATGTAAGTGCCAATCCGATTATGAACAGCACGAACAGCAGGGCGAGCGGCTTGATGCTTCGCGACAGGCGATGGCAATCTTGGGCACTTCAGCTTGACCAGCACGCCCAACGTCACCGGATGACCAGCTGCAGCAGGTTCAGCGCTACCTGGTCGTAGGGGATCCTGGTCTCGTTGCTGAGTAGAATCTAGTGTACGCGAACAGCCAGAGAGGCATCATGACTGCAATCGTTTGAAAGCATATGCTCAGTTTTTTTCCTACTAATTTAGCATTAGAGATGCGGATGAAAAGTTCAGAGTTGATCGGTACAATGCACTCAATATAAAGTTTCTAAAGTGGTCTGGTACTTACACATGGCGCACACCTGGCTGACAAAGGTCATGGTCATGCTGAGGTCGAGGTCGCCGTCGAATAGCAGGGTCCACATGTTGCTGCTTCCTCCGCCTGGCGAGCAGGACAGTGTAAGAATACCGCAGGCGAACGCGCTCGCGTTGTCCAGTCCTGTACCAGCAGAAGCAGCACCTGACCGACTGCGAGACCCAGCTGTCAAATTATCGGGTGAGCACGAGTCAGAAGACTTTGTGGTTCAGTTCAAAGTAGCTCGTATACCTTGGGCCGTATGCAGAAAGCCTAGTATAGACTAGCTAGTCCGGACTGACTGGGTAGTTCAGTCTATGATCTATGGTCTAGCTACCCTACTTCTGTCTATAGTAGACCGGTCTGACTTTGTGTTTCTGCATACCAAATCCAAGTCCAGACTAGCTTTTCAAGACCGGACTACCCTAGACAGAGCTTTCTGCATACGGCCCCTTGAGATCTATGGCTTTGTTGTGGCTGCTCATGGTCCCTAAAACTGTAAATACAACTATACTACCTATTCCTGGGGTAAAAAGGCGTCAGAAAGCATTTAAGCGCTTTGATTTACGTAGCTCGTAGTATGACTTATGCACTGCCTACGTTTGGGATCTGAACTTTCAGTGCCGATCGGGAAAGTAACAGAACGAAGTAGTGCGTAAATGAGAACTCAATCGCTTGCAAGAATTGAAATCGATCAAGATCTCAGTGAAGCCACTCAATTTCTATCGAATGTGATGGATTTCGGGGTGATTACTAGCGACGTTTTTTAAAGCTTACGTGAGGCATCAGAATAAACTGCGTGAACCATCCAACGCGAGGCCTACTGGTCGTTTCAGCAGCTTGATCACAACATTCAGATCGATGGTGCAGCCCATTCCAAACACAATAACGATGACAAAGGCGATCAGGATGCCCCGATAGACAGACTGGAGCGCATTTGGAGTTTGCAGCACAGCCACTTGCTCATTGTCGCTGATCAGGTAGTCCAGCTCGGAGTTCTTTGTCGCATTCGTATCGAAGGAGATCAACAGGTCGCTCCAGCCGAGCCTCACGCCCTGGATGGTGAGCTGAAATCGGTGCTCTTCCCCGACGCTAGAGTTCCCCGACCACGGATAGGATGTCTCGTTAGTCAGCCGAGCGACTTTCAGGTCGTTCAAAGCGAAGCGAAGAACTCCCTGTTGAACCACCGGATCTGTCACACTCACTGTCACGTTCACAACGAGCCGTTGTTCGGTCATCAGAATGATCGGGTGGGGCTGGAAGGAAATGTTTAGTTTGGCATGGCTAAAGCAAGCCAAGCAGCCAATAGCTAGTAAGAGCTGGTATTGAAGTCCTTGATTGAGCATCATGTGCTAGGCCTGTGCCGAGTTGCCGTCTCAAAGCTTTGGCTTCTCTTAAGAAAATTTCTTAACCACAGGCTTGAACTTAAATAGAGCCTTGCTCAAATTGAGAATGCTCCCCCACCTTTGCCTGGCCCTGGTTGTTGCTTAGGCACGTCTTCAAATAGCGATAGGAGAATGAGAAAGTGTTTCTCAGCCTCAGTGAACATTCTAATCTGTCCTTCTCTCTAACATTTTTAATATTATTTCATATCAGATAAGTAGAAAACTTTTGTTGCTTTCGCTTTTCTGACAGAGAAAATGCATATCTGTATGTACCACCGCATTCTAGCGCACGAAATATACAGTGTGGACTGTGTTCGTTTTCGGTGTGAAGAGTCTGATTCAATTGACATTTTTAATTGTTTTGATTTGTCAGGGCGAGACGCGAGATACAGGCGTTGAACTGAAAAACAAAATCGTTCTGGTTAAAAAAGATTTTAAATTTTTAATGAACCGGGCTAACTTTCTTGAAGTTACAAAGCGTACAAAACACACAGAGACTTATAACTCACTCTCACACCTGCAGCATCGCAGCAGCAGCGAGACGCATATCCCATTCTGTAGCTAAATATTGTATTGTATTTTCCCCGCCATTCGCAGAGCCCTGCTTGGACTCAACCACAGGGACATCAGGCCGGTGACCATGGGCTCGCTCGGAACATGGCTGTTTTGCCAGGCATCGTCAACTCCAGTGAAAATCGGTAGCGAGGAATGCCCTTCATCTGTGAATGCCCCGCCTTTACTTAGGACAGGCTCACCTACCTCGGCCCAAACCCGGACCTTGCGGAGGTTTTCAGGCTAGCTCGTCCGCAACCTGAGGGCTACCGGGCGAGCGACCATTCACCTCCTGAACTCTCTGGAGGGAGACGGTGCTGCGTACACCAGCAACACCGGATCTCCCTGAGCTGCCCGTGGTCGCCAAGGGGTAGCGGAATGGGCGGCGACGCCTCCCCGCTGTATCCGGATGCCCGGAGCCCCCGGCAGCTGAGTCAAAGTAGCTAAATATTTAAAAAATTCAAGCGTTGATGCTAATAAACCCACGCAGTTGGTTTACATGACGAATATGACTGTTCACCGTTCAGTTTGAGTTTCTGTCAAACTCAATTAAGCTAACGCTTTCCTCTACAAAAAAATTTGCCATTGTTTAAGGTAAGACCGACTGAAGTATCGGTCTTATGAAGTCCAGAGTTTTATTTTGCTTTAAAAATCCTTCAGTATTTTTTTACACTTTATGAACCGTTTTTATCACAAAATACGCTCGTAATAGACTGATAGCGGGAAGTCAGAGCAATGATTTCCTATACATACAGTACATCGGACGTAAAGGTGCAGTGCATAGTGCAAAATACTGACTGAATCTCAAGGTAAAATGGTAAAAAAAGAATATTCGTTTTCATTGAACAACCAGCGTCAGTTTTCCTTAGAAGCTACTGATGTGGTTTCGGCAACATGGACGCGCTGAACCTGGCCGTACTCGGACAGATCCACCGCGTTGCCGCTTTTCAGACCAGCGGCCTTGACGCCATCACCGTCGCCTTCCAGCCCGGCAACTTCCACGTCAGCCTGCTGCGCCTTGCCCTCAGTGTTGTAGTGAGTTTTTCTTCGAATACGCTCGCGAATCCGTTTGCCAGCGAGCAGAAAGTACAGCGGCACGGGGTCAACGAAGGCCACGATGAGCGGCACGATGGCTGCGAGACTGCCGTCTGGCTGCGGCATGGAGAACTGCAGCACCAGGATGGGGATGCCGACATTCTGGATGCCGGTCTCCAGGGCGATGGCCACGGCCTGCTTGCGGCCGAGCTGCAGCAGTAGGGTGACAACAAATCCGAACAGGAATCCAAGCCAGGGCACGAGCGCCGCGAACGGAATGATGATGGGGATTTGGACTGGAAAGTTCAACAAGATCGGGTCAGGTAGTCGCTTCTTAAAGAAAACTATTCGGCAGACTCGATTTTGCGAGTGATGATGAAACTCAGGGTGATGGTAAAAACGAAAAACCAAAGTAGAGAGCTTATTTGCTTGGCTTCTGATTCATCATGAAGTTTTTTTAAATTCTTAGTACGTACGTCCTGGGTCTTGTCTGCAACTATGGTATGATAGCAGGCAACACGACACTGTTCGTCTTGGTCCGAATGAGGTGCTTCTGGACATTTGAACTTTTACCAAGAAGATTTTAGTAGAAATTTAAACGTCATTTCTTAGAAAATACTTTGGGGCTAGATGTGTGCAAAAAATACACTACTGATATAGGAACTCTTCGGAATTTTATAACGTTTTTTATGTAAGTCTCGCAAAAAAGTTTAACAAGAAGTCACAGGATCAATATCACAGACAAGTTATGCTAAATTATGAGAGTTTGATGTGCTTCACATAAAAAGTATCGCTATTTTTTTACCGAGATTGGAAACTTCTCATCTCAGTAGTGTATTTTTCGGCCAACACAGCTTCCAAAAACTTTTCTAAGAAACGAATTTTCCGTCCTCCTACAATGTATTAACACATCACTTGCCTCAGTCCCTTTCCAGCATGGCACTAATCAGGGCCATGCTGGAAATTGCTCTTGCATAGAATTTAAACGAAGTAAAAGTTCCAAATTTCAAAACAAACTGTTATCAGTAATAACAGTGAAAACAGTGAAAATGTCGTGCCGCAATCTACATGCACTGCACTGGCAGCAACTGGTGTCTGAATTCGTGCACTCGCTGCTTGGATACGTCGGTTGTTCGTCGTGACAGAAACTATAAGGCTATGCAGATATGAGATCAGCCAACTTCGAACTTATACGTGTACTAAAAAAATTATATGAGATCAAAGGGCGCTTGACTCAAAGCTTAAAGTCAGCTGACATTTCGGAGCACAGTAGATAAATTATTCATATACGCTCGTACAACACCCCATGGACTATACAGCTAGCATTCATGAAGGTGTGCACAGCTTACCAATCAGCTCGAACAGGAACAGGTTGACGTAAGAACCGAAGCCGACTACAAACAGAACGAACAAAAGGGCGAACGGCTTGACAATGCGGGTAATACGGAGGGCAACTTTGGGCCATTTGAGCTTGATGATAACTCCAATAGCCACCGGGATGACCAGCTGCAGCAGGTTCAGCGCCACCTGGTCGTACGGGACCAGAGCCTCGTTGTCGATGTAAAATCTGCTGTACGCAAACAGCCAGAGAGGCATCATGACTGCAATTTTCGTGAGAGGTTAATTGAGCCAAAGAGCCAAGTTGCGCTGGAAGCTACCGATAAATTAACCATCAATAATTTTAAATCGATGAATTCTCCTAGAACGCTAGTGTTACGTCTCGATACAACCGTAACTTCTTGTAGTCCTTCCTTGCTAAAACTGCTTCGGTAAAATTTGATTTCGTTTGAACCCTAGGCTTCTTGCGTTCGAATAAAAGTGTTGTTTAGCATCCTGGGTTCTCATATAAGGCATGTTTTACTTTCGTTTTAGTTTGCCTAAGTGACTACTTGGCTTAGACAGATTAAGTAACACCTCAGCTAAGAAGGTTATTCAGACATGAGACCCTCAAAATATGTTTGCATTAGTGTAAAAAACAGGATACCATTTTGGGAATCACTGATTCAAAACCAGAAAATAGTTCATCACAAAGACCTGCAGCTCAACTTGAAGATCCACGGTGACAAGGTGATTGAGTTACTCACACATTGCTGAAATCTGACTGACGAATGTCATGGTCATGCTGAGGTCGAGATCGCCGTCAAACAGTAGGGTCCACATGTTGCTGTTTCCGCCTCCAGGAGAGCAGGACAGTGTTAGAATACCGAAGGCGAACGCTTCGGCATTGTCCAGATCGTTGACTGCCAGCAGAAGCAGCTGACCGACTGCGAGACCGAGCTGTCAATTTTTCAAGAGCAAGACACTCAACTCGCATTGCTTCAGTTCATCCAGCTGGTATCCAAATGGTACCGGCATTAGCTGGGGTAATTGAGGGTGTGTGTGGCGACCCCCAGTCCTTGGACTGAACAGCCTTTAGTTGTCTAATGGAAGTTCCCCGACGAGAAATGTTACGCACGGAACATCAGTTGATAGTTCGAGACGATGAAGCTTTCGGTGATGGTTTGAGCCAGTTTGTTTCAGCTAGCAGAGTCATATTGTGTGGCTAGTACACTGGTCCAAAAAAGTTCGTATGTGCAAAATTTTCGTGTTCATTAATTTTTTTCTACTGGCTTTCCATTTGCGCAAGTACTTAGAAACGTGGGATGCCTACGTCTTGTAGCCTAAATTTTTCACATGCCAGGAGTTTAGAACTTTCAAATGACAGTATAAGCTCACATGGGGCATGAGAATGAACTGTGTGAACCAGCCCACAGCGAGACCCACTGGCCGCTTGAGCAGCTTGAGCACTATGCGCAAGTCGATAGCGGAACCCATTCCAATCACTAGCAGTACGACCAAAGTGATGAGAATGCCGCGGTAAATGTTCTGAATTGTCGAGGAGTCCCGCAAGACCGTCACTTGCTGTCTGTCGCTGATCAGGTAGTCCAGCTCGGAGTTCTTTGTCGCATTCGTATCAAAGGAGATCAACAGGTCGCTCCAGCCGAGCCTCACGCCCTGGATGGTGAGCTGAAATCGGTGCTCTTCCCTGAGGCTAGAGTTCCCCGACCACGGATAGGATGTCTCGTTGGACATCGGCAGCCGAGCAACTCTCGTATCCTTCATAGAGAAGCGAAGAACTCCCTCGGGTACTGCCGGGTCAGATGCGTTCACCATCACGGTCACGTTCACAGAAAATTGACCTTCGGTCTTGACGATGATCGGGTGGGGCTGGAAGGTGACGTTCAGCTTGGCGTGGCCCAGGCAGGCCAGCCAGGCCAGGATCAGCAGCAGCTGCCACTGAAGTCCTCGATCCCGCATATCTTAATGCAACATGTGCCGGTTGTTTCCCGCGCGAATGTGCCTAAAAAAAGCTTTACGCTTACGAAATTTTTTTCAGAGCAAAACTCTGCTCAGTTTTTAAGGCCTCTATGATTGCGCCGGGAAATGATAAGAAGATCGAGAAAGTTTCGCGTCGCCCAAGTCGAATTTTCAGTTGCAACAATTTATGCCGTGAAGTCTACGTTAATGCACATTGACAATCTCCGCTATGACATTCCAGTCTTTTTTACTCTCTTTTCAAATTTGCAGCTACCTACTTTGACCACGGGTGACTTCAAATTCATACTTGCACTGTGCATATCGCATATCTTTTCAGTACAATAATTCGAGCAAGGCCAAAGTTGATCTTTTGCGTTTGATCTTTTGGGTTTAAATGGCTCTACGAGTATGAGGCATCTGAGGTAAGGTAATGTGAAAGGATGCCAACTTGAGCACAGGAACACTCCAGTAGACCAAAACGGTTTCTCCCAGTAGATTGAGGCGATGAAATGCCTTCATGATGCCTTCATGATGATGATTTCATGCTAGCTTAAGACTCTAGAACGGAACCGCCAGTACTCATAATACGAGCGTATTACTATCCTTCACCCCCTAGGAGCCCAAGTGAGGGAATGTCGATGGGATGACTCCGTTCCGGTGCTTAGTTGGTGTCCAGCTTCTGAAGTCCTTAAATTGGGATGTCATTATTGAACTATTTATGGTGTGTAGTGATCTGTATAGTGTTCAATGATTACTTGGAATCAGGTGCGTCGCACAGATCCAGCATGTTTCAGAATTCAGCCAAACCAAAATGAACCAAGTCTGCAAAGGTCAGGGTTGCTTCTATAGCGGCTGGGTTGCCTAATCGGCAGGCAAATCGATGAAGCATTGAAAGTTCGACGAGATACAAGGCAGCACAATAAAATTGGTTCGTGTCACACGCAGCCTTCCAGCTACTGGTAACATTGAAACAGCTGTTGCCCCAGAAAATCTTAAACAAGCACAGCCTCCACCTGCCATTGCTGAATAATCTGATTCAGGAGCTTATTCTAGCCAGCCATAAACTGAGGACAGCAAGCATTGAAAACTGGCGCAGGATTTCCTTCGCAATCTTTCTGTGAATGTCAGCGGCTCTACAAATTCCGATACGGTGTGTCATTCTGCTTAGAAGTACAAGAGATACAGTATGAGTAATAGAGATTGTGATTTATACCTCAGCACAACCCTCCTGCAGTGATGGACACACTACCCTACTGCAGTTCTGGACACACTGCCCTACTGCAGTTCTGGACACACTACCTTACTGCAGTTCTGGACACACTGCCCTACTGCAGTTCTGGACACACTACCCTACTGCAGTTCTGGACACACTACCCTACTGCAGTTCTGGACACACTACCCTACTGCAGTTCTGGACACACTACCCTACTGCAGTTCTGGACACACTGCCCTACTGCAGTTCTGGACACACTACCTTACTGCAGTTCTGGACACACTACCCTACTGCAGTTCTGGACACACTACCCTACTGCAGTTCTGGACACACTACCCTACTGCAGTTCTGGACACACTACCCTACGGCAGTTCTGGACACACTACCCTACTGCAGTTCTGGACACACTACCCTACTGCAGTTCTGGACACACTACCCTACTGCAGTTCTGGACACACTACCCTACTGCAGTTCTGGACACACTACCCTACTGCAGTTCTGGACACACTACCCTACTGCAGTTCTGGACACACTGCCCTACTGCAGTTCTGGACACACTACCTTACTGCAGTTCTGGACACACTACCCTACTGCAGTTCTGGACACACTACCCTACTGCAGTTCTGGACACACTGCCCTACTGCAGTTCTGGACACACTACCTTACTGCAGTTCTGGACACACTACCCTACTGCAGTTCTGGACACACTACCCTACTGCAGTTCTGGACACACTACCCTACTGCAGTTCTGGACACACTACCCTACTGCAGTTCTGGACACACTACCCTACTGCAGTTCTGGACACACTACCCTACTGCAGTTCTGAAGACACTACCTTACTGCAGTTCTGGACACACTACCCTACTGCAGTTCTGGACACACTACCCTACTGCAGTTCTGGACACACTACCCTACGGCAGTTCTGGACACACTACCCTACTGCAGTTCTGGACACACTACCCTACTGCAGTTCTGGACACACTACCCTACTGCAGTTCTGGACACACTACCTTACTGCAGTTCTGGACACACTACCCTACTGTAGTTCTGAACACACTACCCTACTGCAGTTCTGGACACACTACCTGATAATTAAACAAATCAGTATTTTATATAGAGTTTTTTTATAAAAATAAAAATGCATATTGAACTGTTCAGACCATGGCTGTTACACTTACTAACATACAGTAAGACCTAGATTTAGTAAGTACGCATATGGAGAAGGAGGGCGCAAATTCGGGGGGGGGGGCGCAAAGCCGACCCGAAATTTGGATAGCAAAATGTAGCCATTGCTTTCAACTGACGCATAAGAGCCTGCTTTCAGGGCCTAAGACCTACCCGAGAGATTGAAAAATAAGCGGGCAAATTAAAAACTTTCGTTGGATAATTTGCATTCAGTGGAGTATGTGAGCACGAAAGTAGGGAAGGGAGGAAGTAGATAAGTAGGGAAGTGGGGAAGTGGGGAAGAAGGGGAGTGGGGAAGTAGGGGAGTGGGGAAGTAGGGGAGTGGGGAAGTAGTGGAGTGGGGAAGTAAGGAAGTGGGGAAGTAGGGGAGTGGGGAAGTAGGGGGTGGGGAAGTAAGGAAGTGGGGAAGTGGGGAAGTGGGGAAGTGGGGAAGTGGGGAAGTAGGGGAGTGGGTAAGTAGGGGAGTGGGGAAGTAAGGAAGTGGGGAAGTAGGGAAGTGGGGAAGTAGGGAAGTAGGGAAGTGGGGAAGTAGGGAAGTGGGGAAGTGGGGAAGTGGGGAAGTGGGGAAGTGGGGAAGTGGGGAAGTAAGGAAGTGGGGAAGTAGGGAGTGGGGAAGTAGGGAGTGGGGAAGTAAGGAAGTGGGGAAGTAGGGAAGTGGGAAGTAGGGAAGTAGGGAAGTGGGGAAGTAGGGAAGTGGGGAAGTGGGGAAGTGGGGAAGTGGGGAAGTAGGGAAGTGGGGAAGTAGGGAAGTGGGGAAGTAGGGAAGTGGGGAAGTAAGTAAGTGGGGAAGTAGGGGAGTGGGGAAGTAAGGAAGTGGGAAGTAGGGAAGTGGGGAAGTAGGGAAGTAGGGAAGTGGGGAAGTAGGGAAGTGGGGAAGTGGGGAAGTGGGGAAGTGGGGAAGTAGGGAAGTGGGGAAGTAGGGAAGTGGGGAAGTAGGGAAGTGGGGAAGTAAGTAAGTGGGGAAGTAGGGAAGTGGGGAAGTAGGGAAGTGGGGAAGTAGGGGAGTGGGGAAGTAGGGGAGTGGGGAAGTAAGGAAGTGGGGAAGTAGGGGAGTGGGGAAGTAGGGGAGTGGGGAAGTAAGGAAGTGGGGAAGTAGGGAAGTAGGGAAGTGGGGAAGTAAGGAAGTGGGGAAGTAGGGAAGTGGGGAAGTAGGGAAGTGGGGAAGTAGGGAAGTGGGGAAGTAAGGAAGTGGGGAAGTAGGGAAGTGGGGAAGTAGGGAAGTGGGGAAGTGGGGAAGTAGGGAAGTGGGGAAGTAGGAAAATAGGGAAGTGGGGAAGTAGGGAAGTGGGGAAGTAGGGAAGTAGGGAAGTGAGGAAGTGGGGAAGTAGGGAAGTGGGGAAGTAGGAAAATAGGGAAGTGGGGAAGTGGGGAAGTAGGGAAGTGGGGAAGTAAGGAAGTGGGGAAGTAAGGAAGTGGGGGAAGTAGGGAAGTGGGGAAGTAGGGAAGTGGGGAAGTAAGGAAGTGGGGAAGTATGGAAGTGGGGAAGTAGGGAAGTGGGGAAGTAGGGAAGTAGGGAAGTGGGGAAGTAGGGAAGTAGGGAAGTGAGGAAATTGCAGCGCGGAATTCCTGATTATTCCCAACTAGCTTGCTATGCCGCGAACTGGCCGCTGCTGCCGCTACTTCTAGATGGCGAAACGAACCACCGGGAGGGCGAAACGGAGAGGGGGGAGAAGACATTTCTGGTGCGCAAAGTGCTAGCGATGGACCGCTGGCTTAAGGACTTTATTCTTGATTCCCCGTCGGGCATAAAAATCACTCCATGGATATTGCAAGCCGCCTGGGTTTGGGAACAGGGGACAGAGAGAGAGAGAGAAAGGGATGGCTGTGCGAATTCGCGCACAGGCAGCGCAGCGTGGCGTACTATGCCTCCGTACTTCAGCCGCCAGTTTTGCGGCGTAACTCGGGCCAAGAATGGCGCCAGCGACAGGGAGGCCGATCCCTCTGAACTCTCCGTTTTCGTTTAGCTTTCACCTGCGATGGCTGCACGGGAGGCAATCGACGAAGGCAGGCACAGGCGGATGGAAAGAGAGGCTCCGGCCGAGCGGAGGCTGCACGGGTTGGCTGTTCGAATTTGCTAGCAAAGCTGTTGCAAAACAGCTGCTGCAGCCCAATATCTAGCCATGGCCCAGCAGGGCAACCCCGTCCTGCCTGCCACTCCGCAGCCTCTCCTGCTTCGACTGGCGCACGCAGTAAGCAGCTCGGCCAAGCCACTTTGCTGTTCGCCTCGCCCCGCGACGCATGGAGGCCCGGCACCGCCAGCAGGACAGCAACGTGGCCTCCTGCTGCGGGACCGTCACCTCTGTGCTCGCCCGCCAGCTCGGCGGCCCCGTGCGCACTGTAGAAAAGACCACCGCCCTCAGGGAGCATCAGCTTGACGCCGTGAACGACCGCGGCGACACCTCACGTTCCTCCTCGTTGGGCAGCCCCGTGACGGACGACCTGGACAGCTCCGACATGGCCAGCTGCCGGGGCGCAATGGCGGCCAACACGACGGTGCACTGCAGCGAGCTGACCGTCAGCAAATTCCGCCCGGAGGACGCCGGCTGGGCCGCCCGAACCGACGTCAGTTTCCGGCACCGGGCTGACCGCCTGTTCTACGTGGACTCGGCGGCCCGGCTGCACGGGCCGACTGACTGGCGCGACCGAGTCCGCGTGGCTGGCATTCGGCGCCAGGAAGCCAGGCGGAGGCAGCAGCAGCAGCAGCAGCAGCAGCAGCAGAAGCAACAGAAGCAGATACAGCAACATCAGCGTCAGGCGCGAATTGTTTTGCAGCACCGGAAGCAGGACAGCGGCGGGCTGGACACGCGGCTCAGCGACCTGGAGCGGTGCCTGGACCAGGCCATGGCCAGCATTCGACGGGGCCGACTGTTCACCTCCGACGGTCGCAGCTGCGCGGCCGGCTTCGGCGGTGGCAGCAGCGACTCACTGGCCGCGGCCGAAGATCCGCGACATCGCCGGCGCGGCAACTCGGAGCCGCCGTTTGAGTTCGCCTGCACGCAGCGGACGGCAACCTTCAAGCCCTCGGAGGTGTACGAGGAGGTGGAGATCACCACAATGCGGCCCATCGGCCGGGGCATCCAGGACCTGGGCAGCGCCAGCCGCTTCGTGTTCACGTCGAGTCCTCATCTGGCCGCGACGTGCCGGCGGACGGCTACCATTGCGGCCTCCACGTCGACGCCCGGCGCAGTCAGACGGCGCCTCCTGCTGCCAACTTCGCCGTCATCTCTCCGGGCCGAGCAGAGCTACCAGCACCAGCACCAGCAGCAGCGGCGGCGGCACCAGTCGGCTGCGAACGTCATGGAGCTCAACAGCCAGCGGTACCAGCGGCAGCAGCAGCTCAGGCAGGCGCCGCCGTCATTCTGGGGCGGAGGGGGCAACGGCGCGGGCGGCGGGTACTGGCGTCGGTAGAGAGATTTCTTCTTCAAGGTTAGTAAATCGATTCGAACCACGGACGACTAGCATGCGCGTTACTTGTTAATTTAAGTAAACTTGTAAATTATTTTATTATTTATGTATTTATTTAGCCATGTTTAACAATACCAGCTCATCAGGAGCTCTACCTAGACCTCGGCTTTGTTTAAAATCGATAACTCACTCAATTAAAACGACTTTTTCCTCAGCTTTAGATATGAAAGTTGCCAGCCGTCTAGGAGGAGATACGCGTTAAACCCGGCCGGTCGATCGACCCACTCAGCTTTAGATATAAGAGATTACTGCTCATAGCTCGTACTCCATAGATTACTTCGTAAATTTGCCTTTTATACCTTTTACAAAAGCTTTATAATGCAAAAACTTCCCCAATGAGTTGGATTCGCTCAACCAGCGTTTGAGCTAAAAGTACACTCGGGATATTATTCACTTAGTCTGTTGCCAAGACTTGGAAAAATGCTTTTGTCCTGCTTGCTTACTGCTTTATCTCATTCGGAAATTTCTAACTGGCTCCTCTGATTCCCGTGGGCATGGCGTATTGCGCGCAAAATGAAATGCGAAAATGTTTTATCACTTTTCGGCGATTTCCGGATCCGTATACGTCCGCAGCGACGGCTGGTGCGCAGTTGGAGGAGGCAATTGCCGAAATTTCCGGATTTCCTTGGGAAATCTTCGATCGAAGCATCTCCATCTAACTCGCTGATAAAATACAAAACTTTTTTTCGAAGAATCGGGAAGACATTTAAAACAAAAAAATACGATTATATTGCCGATTCAATATTGACGATTCAAACGTACGCGTGTGAATAATTTAGGTAATTTATTACTGTAATGCTTTTAAGCAGCCTTGAATACGAGCTGGTAGTGTTGGCAGAGCAGCAGGAGGGGACGCTACTCTCGCAATTAGTGAAAATTTCATCAGTCGTGGAAAAGATTTTGTCGAGATGCGACATTTCAGTTTTGCAGCACTAAATCGAGGATAGCTCGTGTCTCGAGCCTTCTGGAGTTCAGAATATCAACTCGAAAGTTGCAAAGCATCCGGTTGGTCTGAGGTTCACTGTATATCTCTATAAAGCCTTTCCGGCCTTCCAAGAGGATCACAAAAATTGCGAGTTTAGCGTCCTTCCTTCGTACTTTAGCTGTCCATGAATTGTCCAGGTAAAATAATGCGCGAAAAAAACGCACGAATGACACAGGTGAAAACTGTCATTTAACACCAGTACAGAAATGTAATGCGAAAGCTTATCATCGCATTAATATTGACAGAAAAATATGCCCAGTTGCAGATGTTGCCAGCCAAGCTGCGTCTCTCTAACTGTTTTTGCCCTCGGCCACCAGACGGTGCCAGCGACAGATCTGCTCGCCGCGGGCCTCCGTCATGTCCTGCCAGTGGCTTTTCTCTTCTTCTCCCAGACCGCCGCGGCCTGACAATTCGGTTGATTTGGTTAACTGAGCAAGCGCTGACTGGATGCCATCGCTTTCCTGGCAAAGTGTATGGCTTACCAAGCGCAAAGCATCCGATGAGGTGACGCCGTTTCATCGCCTTCTTGGCCCAGACGCCCACCTTCAGGGTGATTCCGGCTAATTGGGACTTGTTGATGGGATAGACGAAGTTCTCCTTCCACATCGGGTTCGGGTTGCAGGTGAAAGTCGGCGTGCGCGACTTGAATAGGGATCGGCCCTCTGCCGACTGGACTGTCAGCTTGACGAATGTGTCTGCAGAGGGGATTCAGACTGTCGGGTAGATTTGTGACTCTTTTATTATAAGAGGCAATAGTGAGAGTGTTGTTAAAGAAATGAGAGTGTAGAAAGTTAGAAACATAAATTAGGGTGTTGTACCAGAAATGAGGGTGTTGTACCAGAAATGAGGGTGTTGTACCAGAAATGAGGGTGTTGTACCAGAAATTGTACCAGAAATGAGAGTTTTGTACCAGAAATGAGGGTGTTGTACCAGAAATGAGGGTGTTGTACCAGAAATGAGGGTGTTGTACCAGAAATGAGGGTGTTGTACCAGAAATGAGGGTGTTGTACCAGAAATGAGGGTGTTGTACCAGAAATGAGGGTGTTGTACCAGAAATTGTACCAGAAATGAGAGTTTTGTACCAGAAATGAGGGTGTTGTACCAGAAATGAGGGTGTTGTACCAGAAATAAGAGTTTTGTACCAGAAATGAGGGTGTTGTACCAGAAATGAGGGTGTTGTACCAGAAATGAGGGTGTTGTTCCAGAAATGAGGGTGTTGTACCAGAAATGAGGGTTTTGTACCAGAAATGAGGGTATTGTACCAGAAATGAGGGTGTTGTACCAGAAATGAGGGTGTTGTACCAGAGATGAGGGTGTTGTACCAGAAATGAGAGTTTTGTACCAGAAATGAGGGTGTTGTACCAGAAATGAGGGTGTTGTACCAGAAATGAGGGTGTTGTTCCAGAAATGAGGGTGTTGTACCAGAAATGAGGGTATTGTACCAGAAATGAGGGTATTGTACCAGAAATGAGGGTGTTGTACCAGAAATGAGGGTGTTGTACCAGAAATTGTACCAGAAATGAGGGTGTTGTACCAGAAATGAGGGTGTTGTACCAGAGATGAGGGTTTTGTACCAGAAATGAGGGTGTTGTACCAGAAATGAGGGTGTTGTACCAGAAGTGAGAGTGCTGTACCAGAAATGAGGGTGTTGTACCAGAAATGAGGGTGTTGTACCAGAAATGAGGGTGTTGTACCAGAAATAAGAGTTTTGTACCAGAAATGAGGGTGTTGTACCAGAAATGAGGGTGTTGTACCAGAAATGAGGGTGTTGTTCCAGAAATGAGGGTGTTGTACCAGAAATGAGGGTTTTGTACCAGAAATGAGGGTATTGTACCAGAAATGAGGGTGTTGTACCAGAAATGAGGGTGTTGTACCAGAGATGAGGGTGTTGTACCAGAAATGAGAGTTTTGTACCAGAAATGAGGGTGTTGTACCAGAAATGAGGTGTTGTACCAGAAATGAGGGTGTTGTTCCAGAAATGAGGGTGTTGTACCAGAAATGAGGGTATTGTACCAGAAATGAGGGTATTGTACCAGAAATGAGGGTGTTGTACCAGAAATGAGGGTGTTGTACCAGAAATTGTACCAGAAATGAGGGTGTTGTACCAGAAATGAGGGTGTTGTACCAGAGATGAGGGTTTTGTACCAGAAATGAGGGTGTTGTACCAGAAATGAGGGTGTTGTACCAGAAATGAGGGTATTGTACCAGAAATGAGGGTGTTGTACCAGAAATGAGGGTGTTGTACCAGAAATGAGGGTATTGTACCAGAAATGAGGGTGTTGTACCAGAAATGAGGGTGTTGTACCAGAAATTGTACCAGAAATGAGGGTGTTGTACCAGAAATGAGGGTGTTGTACCAGAAATTGTACCAGAAATGAGGGTGTTGTACCAGAAATTGTACCAGAAATGAGGGTGTTGTACCAGAAATGAGGGTGTTGTACCAGAAATGAGGGTGTTGTACCAGAAATGAGGGTGTTGTACCAGAAATGAGGGTGTTGTACCAGAAATGAGGGTGTTGTACCAGAAATGAGGGTGTTGTACCAGAAATGAGGGTGTTGTACCAGAAATGAGGGTGTTGTACCAGAAATGAGGGTGTTGTACCAGAAATGAGGGTGTTGTACCAGAAATGAGGGTGTTGTACCAGAAATTGTACCAGAAATGAGGGTGTTGTACCAGAAATGAGGGTGTTGTACCAGAGATGAGGGTTTTGTACCAGAAATGAGGATTTTGTAGCAGAAGGGGCCCGAGGTGCTGCTGCTCAAGCTGCAGGGACCGCGCAGGCGAGGCCAAGGGACAACGGCGAGATACCCTGACAGGCTTTTGACCGATGCTGGCGCCCCGGACCAAGCTGGGGGGTGTGGCTTTCTGAGGGCTATGGCCCAGAGACGCGCTCTCTGACTTCTCCCCCCTTTCTGGCCACTGCGCGGCTGGCGGGTGAAGTACTTTGTTGTTGTTGTTGTAGCAGAAATGATCAGGCTGTTATAGCATAAATGAGGCCGTTGTAGCAGAAATGAGGATGGTGTGGTAGTGGAGTCACCAAGTACTAGCAATTAGAGCAAGACAAGCAGCTCTTCAGGGAACAAAGAAAAGCTACTCAATCTCTGCATGCAATAATCGATGCAATTGTTAACGGAGACACTTATTGCCTGACGCAGCAGCACCCTAATTTACCAGAAGTCAAGATCGATCCTTCAAGAACCCTTATAATAACAGCGCTGTCAGTGATTGATCACTGCATTTGCGCTATCCTATCGACTAAGGAATTGAGTAAACATTGCAGTGGAGTCCTCTCTGATGCTTGATTGATGTGGTGGATGCTAGTAGACAGCGGATAGAGAACAGGAGTAGACAGCGGATAGAGAACAGGAGTAGACAGTGGATAGAGAACAGGAGTAGATAGCGGATAGAGAACAGGAGTAGACAGCGGATAGAGAACAGGAGTAGATAGCGGATAGAGAACAGGAGTAGATAGCGGATAGAGAACAGGAGTAGATAGCGGATAGAGAACAGGAGTAGATAGCGGATAGAGAACAGGAGTAGATAGCGGATAGAGGACAGGAGTAGATAGCGGATAGAGGACAGGAGTAGACAGCGGATAGAGGACAGGAGTAGACAGCGGATAGAGGACAGGAGTAGACAGCGGATAGAGAACAGGAGTAGACAGCGGATAGAGGACAGGAGTAGACAGTGGATAGAGAACAGGAGTAGACAGCGGATAGAGAACAGGAGTAGACAGCGGATAGAGAACAGGAGTAGAGAGCGGATAGAGAACAGGAGTAGAGAGCGGATAGAGAACAGGAGTAGACAGCGGATAGAGAACCGGAGTAGACAGCGGATAGAGAACCGGAGTAGACAGCGGATAGAGAACCGGAGTAGACAGCGGATAGAGAACAGGAGTAGACAGCGGATAGAGAACAGGAGTAGACAGTGGATAAAGAACAATAGACAGTCAGAGACAAAAACAGCATGGCCAACAGCTGGTAAATCAATTAATTTCGCACCTGGCGCCCTGGACGAGCCGGCAAGCCGGAACGCGCTGCCCTTGATGACTTCGGCCATCAGCTGTCCCGTGGTGGCGCTGTAAGCCAACCCCAGGAACAGCTCAGGCTGGCTGCTCACGCCGAGGCCGCCGCTGCCGCCGCCGCCGCCTCCAGCGACCTGATTGCTGCTGCAGGTCTCTGAGTAGCCCGTGTCCGAGCCCTGTTAAAGCAAAAAAGCAAAACCACTGTGAGAACTGATAATGGTATTACATTAGCGCTTCTCACTTAATCAAAACTACCTGGTAACTGTCGTCGGACTCGAGATCGCTGTCCTGCTCTGTTGGCTCCTGCATCGGGTACCTCTCTTTCTCTCTCCTGTGGTCCCTGCCTCTGGCTTACAGGCCCTACAAACAGGTGCTTGCGCCAACTCCGGTGGCCTGCTCACTGTGGATCAGCGCAACCGGAGGGCGACAGGAATTTTTATAGAGAAAAAAGCGCTGGCTTGGAACTGCGGGAGCGAGACTGGCCGCCCCGCCCTCTCCGGACCGCCCGCCCCTCCTCAAAGCTGCTCCCGGCTCCAGCCCATCGTTAGAGAGGACCAGGGGGAGAATTCTAAACTGAGGGGATGGGGGACAGGAGGGACTGGCGGGGCGCTATATGCGCGCGTACACGAGACGGAGAGAACAGCGATGAAGGATGCTGAGACAGTCGGGCTGGGAAGAGAGGTGGCTGGCGTGGCAGCTGGCTTCATTGGTCTGTGCGAGGACTTTCAGAATGAGACGGGGCTCTCCAGGAAATTGGCAGTTAGAGTGGCCGCACGCAGCCTGTTGCTGAGGCAGAAACGACTCTCCCTTTCAGCCTGGGACTGACTCTGCACTTAAATAGATAGATAGATAGATAGATAGATAGATAGATAGATAGATAGATAGATAGATAGATAGATAGATAGATAGATAGATAGATAGATAGATAGATAGATAGATAGATAGATAGATAGATAGATAGATAGATAGATAGATAGATAGATAGATAGATAGATAGATAGATAGATAGATAGATAGATAGATAGATAGATAGATAGATAGATAGATAGATAGATAGATAGATAGATAGATAGATAGATAGATAGATAGATAGATAGATAGATAGATAGATAGATAGATAGATAGATAGATAGATAGATAGATAGATAGATAGATAGATAGATAGATAGATAGATAGATAGATAGATAGATAGATAGATAGATAGATAGATAGATAGATAGATAGATAGATAGATAGATAGATAGATAGATAGATAGATAGATAGATAGATAGATAGATAGATAGATAGATAGATAGATAGATAGATAGATAGATAGATAGATAGATAGATAGATAGATAGATAGATAGATAGATAGATAGATAGATAGATAGATAGATAGATAGATAGATAGATAGATAGATAGATAGATAGATAGATAGATAGATAGATAGATAGATAGATAGATAGATAGATAGATAGATAGATAGATGGATAGATAGATAGATAGATAGATAGATAGATAGATAGATAGATAGATAGATAGATAGATAGATAGATAGGGCATCAGACGGCCCGTAGCGGGTCCGCACTTTTCCGAACCCTCCCCAGTTTCGTGGCCCCCATTGATAGATGATTAAACAACCGAACTCTTCGTTTAAAACCTCCGGCATCCCACAGTTTGCCTCTCTGCAATTCGGATGTGGAATTGCCGAGTACTTCCGGGCTCCGGACCGACCCTCTGAGCCAGTAAATACCCATGCCTTCTACTGGAAAAGCCGCTTAGAAGCTGTAAATTCTGAGAGCATTAATAATCCTCGCTTTAAAGACTGCCGGGCTGAGAAAACTGAGAACGGCTGGAGGACTCGCGGAGCACTGCTCTTATGGGGTAGGATCAGGGAGAGTGAAGATGTTAATCAAAATCGACTTTGCGATGAAGATGTTGGATATGCGGGAAGCTGAGTTCAGCAAAGTTGCTAAGGCGGCACGAGAAAGAAAGGGCGAGCGGACGACTGGCTTTTTCCAGTTTCCATGCGGGCAAAAGTGCAGCCGCCTGAAATTATGGGGGATTCCAGGAAGCCCCAGTGGCCTGCGCACTGAATCCTGTGGGTTTTTTAATAAACAAAAATAAATATTGGCTTTTAGTTGACCGGCCGGCCCAGGTACAGAGAGGGGAATACGTGTGGCCAAGGGATAAAACCTGCAGCTCCCTGGAGGCCTTCAGTAGCCCTGACTGACGTTTGAACCCGCCAGGCGGCCTTCTAATGACCAGATTTATAAACAGAGCCTACCGCCTCCAGCGATGAGACGTGTCGAGACTGGTAGCGATAGGGAATTAGTCATCTCCAAATGTGCGTCCATACTGATATTAGTAGCAAGACGCGATCGTGTGTTTAAGGTTATATTTGAATTTCCGTTGCCCAGAGGCCCAGCTGACTACGTACTCAATGCATCACCATAATCTGTGGGAAAACTATGCGCACTAGAACTCCGACAACGTCAAGCATTCCTTCAAATATGTAACGAGGCCAATAGAAAATCGGGTATGTGTTCGTGCCGTTTTAGCTTCATCATGTGCTGTTTTGTCACTGGAAATTTCGGGTTACCGGTTGCGGAATGGCTCCTACATGCAAGCGTTTGAGGTAATCAAGCACGTGCTCCTGGGTCTTGGCTCTCTGCCCGCAACTGTTCTGCAAGCGGAGCTCACATCCGCATTCTCTCTGCAATCGGAGCTCACATCCGCATCTACTCTGCAATCGGAGCTCACATCCGCATCTACTCTGCAATCGGAGCTCACATCCGCATCTACTCTGCAATCGGAGCTCACATCCGCATCTACTCTGCAATCGGAGCTCACATCCGCATCTACTCTGCAATCGGAGCTCACATTCGCATTCTCTCTGCAATCGGAGCTCACATCCGCATCTACTCTGCAATCGGAGCTCACATCCGCATCTACTCTGCAATCGGAGCTCACATCCGCATCTACTCTGCAATCGGAGCTCACATCCGCATCTACTCTGCAACCGGAGCTCACATCCGCATCTACTCTGCAATCGGAGCTCACATCCGCATCTACTCTGCAATCGGAGCTCACATCCGCATCTACTCTGCAATTGGAGCTCACATCCGCATTCTCTCTGCAATCGGAGCTCACATCCGCATCTACTCTGCAAGCGGAGCTGACATCCGCATTCTCTCTGCAACCGGAGCTCACATCCGCATCTACTCTGCAACCGGAGCTCACATCCGCATCTACTCTGCAATCGGAGCTCACATCCGCATTCTCTCTGCAATCGGAGCTCACATCCGCATCTACTCTGCAATCGGAGCTCACATCCGCATTCTCTCTGCAATCGGAGCTCACATCCGGATCTACTCTGCAATCGGAGCTCACATCCGCATCTACTCTGCAATCGGAGCTCACATCCGCTTCTACTCTGCAATCGGAGCTCACAATAAGTATATAAGCGTGAGTTTTCAGTGCATTTCGAGCTGCCTACCTTTAAGTAAGCAGCCGTCGATCCACCCGGACTTCCGCAGCTGCAAATCAGCGGCAGCGTCACCTGCAGTGTCGCTAATCCTTGAGAATAATCCGCGTTCGTCAGCGCAGCCAGAGACACGGCTCGCTCGGCCACCAGAACCAGTCGATCGCGGCGTCTGCTGCGGAAGCGGCTTCCAGCGCCGTTGCCGCTGCTGCTGCTGCCACGCTGAAAAGCGTACACCCGAAGCCGCACCGACTGACGCGCCAGCCGATCTGGGGCGCCAACTCTGCCGAATTGAAACTCCCATGACTTGCAGGCGGCGGTTGGCGCGCTGTTCAACTCGAAACCAGCACGCCGACGCCGTCTCTTGCCTGGCAACAGCGCCAGCGACACTTCAGCCGAGGCCCAGCAGCAACAGCTGAGCGAAGGCGGCTTCTGCTGGATCAGCAGCCAGATGCGCAGCCGGTGTCCAACGGGGTCGTACGTAAACACCGCGTCTAGGGCTCCGGAACCTGGAGTCTTGGCGGGCTGCGTCGGACTTGAAAGCATTGTCTGGTTGATGAGGGGAGGCGAGAAGTTAGAAAAAGTGCAGGCAGATGAGGGGGTAGAGTAGCCCAGAGCTGTGACTCTCCCGCCAAAGTTCCCCGGTTCGATTCCGTACGCGGTCGTATTAAATTTGGGGCTCGTTCACAAAAATCGCGATTCACGCCCACGAGGCCAACCGAGGGTCACGCTCAGGGACATATCTGCATTTCTCCTCCCTGGTCGCTTAGCGTTTAGCGCTTCACCTCGAACCTATCACATGTTTTTCCCTGACCTACAGATCCGTGATCATCGCCTCAGATAAAGCTCAAGTAGAAAACCTTGAATCCGAGCGTATTGTGAGATTCAAGCTCAAACTCGCCCAGGTAGAGATCTTACGCTAATTGTTTGAGTCGATCATCATTGTGGATGTGTAATGATGTGGTGCAAGCTGAGTACCAATACAATAGTGAACTTAATATCAATTACAGAAGGGCTGTGGGGCACCCTGGCGCAACTCCTTCGGTGACATTGTCTCGCAACCAGCGCTGACGGCAACTCAGCCCATTCCGCTGACTCCTGAGCACACGCAAGCGCGCCAACACTGTACGCAGGCCTCACACAGGGTGTACAGCGGCCCTGACTTTCTAATCGTCAGGCATGTGCACTCTCTGTGCCTTGGGAACTGCCTCGTGAGTGTAAATTGCACAACAACCCTCTCCACCTGGTCAATTGTTCGTGCACAGGTCCCAAATTAATTTGACCGCACATGGAATGGTCGTGCCAAGGAATCAAGTGATCGTGGCGCGAGAGTCGAACGCCTCTACTGCTCCGCCCCAATCAGTAGACTTACTCATGCTCTCATTGCTCTTACTCAAACAGGACTTGAATGGCTGTGTGAAGAGAACTCTTGATAACATAAGAGAGCTTTGGCTTCTGTTTTTCTAGACTCGTCTTCATAAGTATTCTTCAATGCAGGGGTGGCGAAACTCCGGCCTGGCAAGCCCTTTCCTCTTTATCTCCTCCAGTTTCTCTCCTCCAGTTTCTCTCCTCCAGTTTCTCTCCTCCAGTTTCTCTCCTCCAGTTTCTCTCCTCCAGTTTCTCTCCTCCAGTTTCTCTCCTCCAGTTTCTCTCCTCCAGTTTCTCTCCTCCAGTTTCTCTCCTCCAGTTTCTCTCCTCCAGTTTCTCTCCTCCAGTTTCTCTCCTCCAGTTTCTCTCCTCCAGTTTCTCTCCTCCAGTTTCTCTCCTCCAGTTTCTCTCCTCCAGTTTCTCTCCTCCAGTTTCTCTCCTCCAGTTTCTCTCCTCCAGTTTCTCTCCTCCAGTTTCTCTCCTCCAGTTTCTCTCCTCCAGTTTCTCTCCTCCAGTTTCTCTCCTCCAGTTTCTCTCCTCCAGTTTCTCTCCTCCAGTTTCTCTCCTCCAGTTTCTCTCCTCCAGTTTCTCTCCTCCAGTTTCTCTCCTCCAGTTTCTCTCCTCCAGTTTCTCTCCTCCAGTTTCTCTCCTCCAGTTTCTCTCCTTCAGTCTCTCCTGGAGTTCTCTCCTGTCTCTCCTCTCCCTTCTCTTCTCTCTTTCTCTTCTCTCATTTTTCTCCTCTTCATTCTCTCCTCTTCATTCTCTCCTCTCCTTTCTCTCCTCTCTCTTCTCTTCTCTCTCTCTCTTCTCTCCTCCCTTCTCTCCTCTCTTCTTCTCTATTCCATCTTCGCTCTGCGCTCTCCCCTCTATAGATTCTCTATATGGGCCTTGAGGCAGAAAATTGCCGACCCCCGCTTCAATGCGTGCAAGAAAGCGCAAGCCCGGCCCGAGTTGAATGGCTAAATGCAAAGGTCGTCCGCTGTCTCTAGGAATAATGAACTCTTCAATTTTTACGAGTATGCGAAGCAAAGTGACAACAAAACGAGCGCTGAAAAGTTTATTTGAGAGAAACAAGTAGCTATCGAAGAGAAAGAAGACAGTGTCGACAAAACTGCAGTTGAGCAATCTGTGTGATTAGGAATCCAGAATCCAGCCCTTACTCAGGCTGAGCAAGCGCACTCGGACAGATTTCCCACATGTATTGCCGAAATCCTCGCTAGTCAAATAAGGATGGAAAGAATTTTTATTCACCTCTTTTCGATTTAATTCGCCTACGAGCAAGAGAAAATGAACGGTAAGAATTGAGACGCGAATAGCAACTAAAAATGGCTTAATAACTGGCGAAGCTGAATTATTGAAAGCTACCAGCTAATTAAAACAAAAATAAAGAAAAAAAACTATTCAAAGTGTTGAAATTTCAAATGGCCCGTAAGCGATTAATGTCAGAAAGCATCGTACCTGTTGCATTTTTCTACGAAAGCGAGCGAGAAGAGAGTGGCGAAGTGATTGCCTTAGGTAATTGTGTCTGCAAGTACGTACGTTACGTAACAGTATGTACTCGGCACATTGGTAGCATTCTTGCGGATAGAAAAGAAGAACATATTGAGGCATGCAGTGTGCACTGCAAAGTCCTGGGAAAGCATCGAACCGTCTAAATTTTCCAGATCACACGGTGAGAAATGCAGTTCAAGGGGACCTACCGCGCCAATTCCAGCTGCCGGGTCGTATTGATCTTCATCGTTTTCGGAGCTCACTTCGACGTCTGTGCCCTCTACCACTTCGTTGAACTGGGGCATCAGCTGCGAAGGCGGCGTCGGAGGCCGCTGCTTCGGCTGCATAGTCGGCCGTCTGAAGGCAATAAATCCATCGCTGCTCTTGCGCAGAGTGCTCGCGGATATTCCTGCATGAATGCGTTTTTATTGGCAGAAGTTCCGTAGGAAAAAATCGTAAAAGAGCCATATGAACTTTGTTTTGTATTGAGAAAGTCAGACTGGCTGATTTGGGGTACACGCAACCTTCAGCTCAAGTTGGCGTTCAGACTTGTATATTTATACTCCAGCCAGCGACAAATCGATATTTGCAAACGGATGTACATACCTGTACGCTCGTAATATGTACGCATGCAAACCAACTACACAACACTTTGGAGTGACACTTTCTCAATCGTCTCAATTGGGACCTGGATGTACAATCACAATCATTAAACGTTTGCCTTTTATTCGTCGTACGTTCAACCACATCCGTCCCCATCTACATCCGCATCCGCATCCGCATCCACATCCGCATCCACATCCGCATCCACATCCGCATCCGCATCCGCATCCGCATCCGCATCCGCATCCGCATCCGCATCCGCATCCGCATCCGCATCCGCATCCACATCCGCATCCGCATCCGCATCCGCATCCGCATCCGCATCCACATCCGCATCCACATCCACAACCACATCCACAATCTCATTCGCATCCAGCGAAGTCAAGCTAAAGAACTCAGCCAGTGGAGCACCAACCGGAGTCGCAATCGTGCTCGTGCAGCCGCTCGGTAGACATTTCCCTAGCTCTGAGTCTGCGGCCGCCATAGCAACAGGCAATGAGGCTGCGGATACTGAGCTGGCCCAGGCTGTACATGCTCGGAGAGGAATCAGAGAACTCCGTAGCTTATTAGATTGCTACTCAAGAGAGGAAGGGCGAGGCTCAGGGTGAGTCCGGTCTCGGGATAAAAACACGGAGCTGTTACTAGTGCAGTGGATGCTGAAATTCGAACCAATGGCGTGGTCCCGCCGGGATCTTCTCATTTCTTGCCTGCACAGCAGCAAACAGCATTACTGGAGTTTCACTTACCTAAATACGGCCTGCACTTTACCAGCTGGTTTGTCATTTTTCCAGGCATTCATGCAGCAGGTGGACAACCAACTGTATGCCTCAACTGTCCAACCAGCCTGCTCGTTGCAGCCAGTTTGCATCGCTTCTCGCTGAGTAAATAAAGAGATAAAATGTCTGTGAGAGGGCGATGTTTGTCTATCTAGCCTGTTAGACTTCTACACTGGTGACAGAGCCTCTTTCTGAGTCAATACAAGGATAAATATTTCTGCTGATTCTAGTTCATCGGATTTATCGAATTATACTCCAAAAATTTAATTTAAGCAATCGAAATTTCGACTGAGATTTACATGAAGGTATGAGATTCACATTCAAGGCGTGGGGGTGACAATGCGGTATACGAAGGGATGAAGGGATGAGACGTGAGCTGAAGGGATGAGATGTTCATGAGTGAGATGAAGGGATGAGATGTTTATGAGTGAGATGAAGGGATGAGATGTTCATGAGTGAGATGAAGGGATGAGATGTTCATGAGTGAGATGAAGGGATGAGATGTTCATGAGTGAGATGAAGGGATGAGATGTTCATGAGTGAGATGAAGGGATGAGATGTTCATGAGTGAGATGGAGGGATAAGGATGATATGCAGTTAACTTTAGAAGAGTGACAATAATAGGCAGCAGTTGCAGTGTAATCAAACTGCATTTTAAGGTAAGGTAAGGTAAGTAAGGTAACACAATGCCAGTAAAAACGTTTTGTTTCTTCTACCATGGAAATTAATCACCTGCGCGGCCAAGCTAAATCGGGAAAAAATCTTATTCTGTCCGAGCCAAACATTGACAGGCCCTGTAAGAATATTTTTGCCTGACAAACTACTGCACGTTACGTATTATTGGACTTATTAAAAGTGCATACTCGGGACCGCGACTCAGAATAAGACCATGATGCGAGCGTAATAAATAAAACGAACTCCGCTTCGCCGACAGGTCAATATAAACTGGGGCTCACTGAGAAAATGGCGATAAATCTCTGTCTGTACAGTTAGTTGCTCCGAAAACTGGGCTGACACTGCTCGGTGGCGGAGAGCCCCCGCGTCAACCCAGACACTTCTCAGAGACTGAGGCTTGCTAGTTCTTGAGTGAGCAAATAACTTGAAACCCCCCCCCCCCTAGAAGGTGATTCTGCAAACCGATACTCTGTGGACACCTTATCAACTGCACCGGTACTCTGTGGACACCTCATCTGTGGACACCTCATCTACTGCACCGGTACTCTGTGGACACCTCATCTACTGCACCGGTACTCTGTGGACACCTCATCTGTGGACACCTCATCTACTGCACCAGTATTCTGTGGACACCGTATCTACTTAGTACTCTGGGGACACCTCATCCACTGCACCGGTACTCTGTGGAATCTCATCCACTGCACCGGTACTCTTTGGAATCTCATCCAGTGCACCGGTACTCTGTGGAATCTCATCCACTGCACCGGTACTCTGTGGACACCTCATCCACTGCAACGGTACTCTGTGGACACCGCATCCACTGCACCGGTACTCTGTGGACACCTCATCCACTGCACCGGTACTCTGTGGACACCTCATCCACTGCACCGGTACTCTGTGGACACCTCATCCACTGCACCAGTACTCTGTGGACACCTCATCCACTGCACCAGTATTCTGTGGACACTTCTCAACACTCCTCCAAAATCCCGAGTGTCACATTTTTCAGCAAAACAAAACAAATAACAAAATGAGTCGTTTAGGAATTTCTTGCTTTCTTCCTAATTAAAAAGCAGTAAAGATACGCGTTCGTACTACTTATTATTCAGGCTTTACACTGAATTCTCTATAAAAACCCGCTAGAGCTAACATTCCAGCTGCAAGCTGTGCTGCGATCCTCGGCGAGACAGAAGCCTAATACTCGTAAATCAGTCGAAAAATTGCAATTGGCAATGAAAAGTATCACCCGCACATTGGCTACATTAGCGGTACCAACTCAAGCCGAGAAGCTGTGCCTCATTGAGTTAATTAATTAGGTCAATAAAAAAACGAACGAAGCAAAACATTTCCGTTAAGGTCGGAGAGTACAAACTGAATCGCAAATATGAAGATAGTAAGTAGTGTATATTTTTATCGTACTCAAATACAAAAATAAAACATGTTTAAAATTCATCAATTCTGATGGAAAACAATGTACACGGACAATACGGGGCAAGCACCTGCGTCTAGTGCGACTGCGACACTGCTGAGCTGAGAGCGGCGGGGAGACTGAGAGGGAGGTGGAGACTGAGAAACAGGGGAGAGATGGGAAGAGGGAGAGGGAGAGGGGAGGAGAGGGGAGAGGGGAGCCGAGAGTAAGGGAGAGGCAAGAGAGTGAATAGGAAGAGAGAGGGGTAAAGAAGGGGGACAAGGAGAGAGGGAGAAGGGAGAAGAGGGAGAGGTAGGGAGAGGGAGAGGAAGGAGAGGGAGAGGTAGGGAGAGGGAGAGGAAGAAGGGAGGGAGAGGAGAGGGAGAAGAAGGGAGAGGAGAGGGAGAAGGGAGAGGGAGAATGGAGAGGAGAGGGAGAAGGGAGGGAGAAGGGAGGAGAGGAGAGGGAGAAGGGAGGGAGAGGAGAGGGGGAGGGAGAGGGAGAGGGTGTGTTTGAGTTTCGCGCCATGAGTAACAAACAGAATGAGCAATAGAAACGCAGCGAAGGCTACTATAAGTAGACTGTTCAGTCTATTCCACATATATACAAATCAAAATAGTGCTGAAAACGGCAAAGATGAATTGATAAAAAATCTAATTCATAGCAGGCATCACCCAATAAAAATATTAATAATAATAAATAAATAGATCTGGGTCAACAGCAAACTCTGACACAGGCACAGCCACCAGCGCTCCGCATGCGCCATTCAATGCCAAATAAGTAAGTGGCGGAATGCCAATGAAAAAATAATTACATTTGTAGTGGCTTCAATGATGAAGTTTTTGAAAGTTCCGAGCTGTCTCAACTATTTTGTAGAAACTTTGACAGATTCACAGTTGGAAGGTGGAAATCTTGATAGAATTGTTTATTAATACAGTCAGAAATGGAGTTTCACGAACTCAATTACTTTGAATTTTAAATCTTAACATTGCATAATATTTTTTACGCTGTCCATCCTCATTAGTTGGGACTTTATCCCCACAAATCCCTAGGATTTCCATCCCAATATTGAACAGATTAATCCCCACAAATCCCTAGGATTTCCATCCCAATATTGAACAGATTAATCCCCACAAATCCCTAGGATTTCCATCCCAATATTGAACAGATTAATCCCCACAAATCCCTAGGATTTCCATCCCAATATTGAACAGATTAATCTCCACAAATCCCTAGGATTTCCATCCCAATATTGAACAGATTAATCCCCACAAATCCCTAGGATTTCCATCCCAATATTGAACAGATTAATCCCCACAAATCCCTAGGATTTCCATCCCAATATTGAACAGATTAATCTCCACAAATCCCTAGGATTTCCATCCCAATATTGAACAGATTAATCCCCACAAATCCCTAGGATTTCCATCCCAATATTGAATAGATTAATCCCCACAAATCCCTAGGATTTCCATCCCAAAATTGAACAGATTAATCCCCACAAGTCCCTAGGATTTCCATCCCGTCTTCACACAAGTTTTAGCCAACTTCATAACTCTAACTAATTTACAACAGGAGTGAAAATTCATCCATGCAACTCTTCATCAAACTGAATTCTTTCTTCCATTAAAATCCGATTCAAATTCCTGTCTTTGTTTTCATTCAGCTTCACAGAAATTGGTCACAGAAAATCTGTTTATTTCTTTAGTTAAACTTCGGGCTGCCGAAGCTCCTCTGCTGGCGGCGGGCCGCCGCTGTGCACGACGACGCGAACGCTGACACTCGAGGAAGACGCGGCGGTCTCGTCGGCGGCGTCCAGCTGATTGTCGCTGTCGAGAGCGGCATTGTCAAAGGTGCCAACGCGGCCGTCGCCAGAATCAGGAGGAGCAGGCGCAGAATCAGCCGGGTCCAGCAGAGTCGCTGACTCCTCCAGCTGCTGCGGATTCAACAGCGGCGTCCGCTCGTCCTGCATGGCCGTCAGCAGCGAGGTGGACGACGACTGCGACGGGGAAGGCGGCGGGCGCTGCTCCGACCGCTGAGACTCGGCGTCCAGATCTGTCGGCAGATCGGGCGCCGCTCCAGATGAAGCCGACGACGGGCCGGCGCCGTCGTTCGCCAAGCCGGGGCCTTCGCGATCGTCGTCTTCGCCTTCGGAGTCGGCTGAGCCGGGAAAAACCCGGCGCTTGCACACTGGGCAGGTGCTGCGGCTCTTCAGCAGCCACGGGTCCACGCATTTGGTGTGGTAAGCTGCGGGTAGGGGTTGTTTTCATATTTGAGTGGTCATAGTGATTGAGTGGTCATAGTGACTGAGTGGCCATAGTGACTGAGTGGTCATAGTGACTGAGTGGTCATAGTGACTGAGTTATCATAGTGACTGAGTGGCCATAGTGACTGAGTGGTCATAGTGACTGAGTTATCATAGTGACTGAGTGGCCATAGTGACTGAGTGGTCATAGTGACTGAGTTATCATAGTGACTGAGTGATCATAGTGACTGAGTGTCAGAGTGATTATAGTGACTGAGTGGTCAAAGTGACTGAGTGGTCAAAGTGACTGAGTTATCATAGTGACTGAGTTATCATAGTGACTGAGTGGCCATGGTGACTGAGTGATCATAGTGACTGAGTGATCATAGTGACTGAGCGATCATAGTGATTGAGTGGTCATAGTGATTGGGTGATCATAGTTACTGAGTGATCATAGTGACTGAGTGATCATAGTTACTGAGTGATCATAGTGACTGAGTGATCATAGTGACTGAATGGCCATAGTGACTGAATGGTCATAGTGACTGAATGGTCATGGTGACGAAATGGTCATAGTGACTTAAAATTGTCATAGTGACTGAACGACCAGTAATGATTGCGACTGAACTCCAAAAAGCATGGTAGTCAGAGGCTCCTCGAAACGCTCACCGTGATTGCAAGGCAGAATCCGAAGCTTCTCGCCGGGCACGAAGTCTTCGAGGCAGATGGCGCAGCAGTCGTACAAGTCTTTGCCTGTCATGGGAATCGAGCAGCATATTTAGGATAAGTGATGAGGATGCAAATACACCTGCGGTTTTTACACAACAGAGCACCTTTTTCAAACTTTTTAACTGTCAGCTTCTTCAGGCTGGACCTGGGCAATCGGTTCCTTCGGCTGTGCCTCCAGTCGCGATAGAATTTGATGCCCTGCGATGCACAGGAGTGTAATGACCGAATGAGCAACAGGCAATTGGTATGACCGAATGAGCAACAGGCAATTGGTATGACCGAATGAGCAACAGGCAATTCGTATGACCGAATGAGCAACAGGCAATTCGTATGACCGAATGAGCAACAGGCAATTGGTACGACCGAATGAGCAACAAGCAATTGGTATGACCGAATGAGCTGAATGTAGGATATAGGATATATATAGGACTAAATGGGCAATGGATATGCCTGAATGAGCAATGGATATGATTGAATGAGCAATGGATATGACCGAATGAGCAACAGGCAATTGGTATGACCGAATGAGCAACAGGCAATTGGTATGACCGAATGAGCAACAGGCAAATGGTATGACTGAATAAGCAATGGAAATGACCGAATGAGCAGCGGAAATGACCGAATGAGCAGCGGAAATGACTGAATGAGCAATGGATTTGTCTGAATAAGCAATGGATATGCCTGAATGAGCAATGGATATGACTGAATGAGCAATGGATATGACTGAATGAGCTATGGATATGACTGAATGAGCTATGGATATGACTGAATGAGCAATATATAGGACTGAATGAGCGATGGATATGACTGAATGAGCAATGGATATGACTGAATGAGCAATGGATATGACTGAATAAGCAATGGATATGCCTGAATAAGCAATGGATTTGCCTGAATAAGCAATGGATTTGTCTGAATAGGCAATGGATATGACTGAATAAGCAATGGATTTGTCTGAATAAGCAATGGATATGCCTGAATAAGCAATGGATTTGTCTGAATAGGCAATGGATTTGTCTGAATAAGCAATGGATATGACTGAATAAGCAATGGATATGCCTGAATAAGCAATGGATTTGTCTGAATAAGCAATGGATTTGTCTGAATAAGCAATGGATATGCCTGAATAAGCAATGGATTTGTCTGAATAGGCAATGGATTTGTCTGAATAAACAATGGATATGTCTGAATAAGCAATGGATTTGTCTGAATAGGCAATGGATATAATTTTGAGATTAGGAGCAACATTCAATTATGACCAAATAACCAATATTTATGATTCATATCTGAGATCAGATGAGATATGAGATAGTATGAGGCTCGCATGTTATGACTACTTAAGATTTTTATTCAACATGAAATTAAGTTGCAAAACTGCATTTTGTTTTTTACCGGTACCGGTACCGCTAAAATTTGAGGTTGGCTTCTACAAATTGTTGTGACAGGATGAACAGGGGTTCGATTCCGCCTGACTCACCCAGACCAACAGTGACAGCAGGAGGCAGACTCCAATAATGACAGCAAATGAGATCACGTAGACGTGAAAGTCGAACGGGAACGGCACTTCAAAGTTGAGGCTGTAGCGCTCAGCGGCTACGGAGTAGGAGAAGCGCTCACCGAGCACCGTGCCGCAGGCGAGGGTCACCATGGCCGCTGGAATGTGCACCCGGCTGCCGACTGAAATTGGGATGGCGTAACGATTCGGGCTTATGAATAAATGAATGAATGAAATGAACTCCCAGATCCCCAACTCCCAGATCTCCAACTCTCAGATCCCCAACTCCCAGATCTCCAACTCCCAGATCTCCAACTCTCAGATCCCCAACTCCCAGATCCCCAACTCCCAGATCCCCAACTCCCAGATCTCCAACTCTCAGATCCCCAACTCTCAGATCCCCAACTCCCAGATCCCCAACTCACAGATCCTCAACTACCAGATCCTTAACTCCCAGATTTCCAACTCACAGATCCCCAACTCCCAGATCTTCAACTCTCAGATCCCCAACTCCCAGATCCCCAACTCACAGATCCCCAACTCTCAGATCCCCAACTCCCAGATCCCCAACTCACAGATCCTCAACTACCAGATCCTTAACTCCCAGATTCCCAACTCCCAGATCCCCAACTCTCAGATCCCCAACTCCCAGATCCCCAACTCTCAGATCCCCAACTCCCAGATCCCCAACTCCCAGATCCCCAACTCCCAGATCTTCAACTCTCAGATCCCCAACTCCCAGATCCCCAACTCACAGATCCCCAACTCCCAGATCTCCAACTCTCAGATCCCCAACTCCCAGATCCCCAACTCACAGATCCTCAACTACCAGATCCTTAACTCCCAGATTCCCAACTCCCAGATCCCCAACTCTCAGATCCCCAACTCCCAGATCCCCAACTCTCAGATCCCCAACTCCCAGATCCCCAACTCACAGATCCTCAACTCACAGATCCTCAACTACCAGATCCTTAACTCCCAGATTCCCAACTCCCAGATCCCCAACTCCCAGATCCCCAACTCTCAGATCCCCAACTCCCAGATCCCCAACTCCCAGATAACCAACTTCCAGACCCATAACTCCTATATCCTTAATTCCCATATCCTCAACTCTCAGATCCCCAATCCCAGATTCTGAAATCTCATACCCCCAGAATAAGCCTTACATCTAGATGACTGCATGATGATCAAGTTGTCCTTATAATTCTGCACCAGCACAGCATTATAGCCAGCTGTTTGGGCATTGAGCACTTTTACATCGAATGGGCAACCAGTGGAGAGGCTGGAGTCCCTGGTTACCAGGGCAATCCAGGCCAACGAATCGTTGCGCAGGTGAGGCGGCGGCTGCACAGAGTGGCAGGCATTCATGGGAGACGTGTTCACAACAATGCCCTGGATTTTGTTTGTATGGACAATTAAAACATCATATTTAACCCAAAAAACATAATTAGCATCTAGAGTAAGATTGATTGGTTTGAATAAGCAACTTTAAAATAGAATTATTACCTGCATAGACCAAAACAGATAGGAGGAGCCAAAGCTGGCAGTCTCAGCAGAACAGAATTTTGTGTCTGTCACATTTGTCTTGTGGTCAGTCTAAAATAAAAGTGAGCCAATTTATTAAAGTACACTTTCTATATTAGCAATGAAATAAATATAAACTAAAAAATAGCACAAAATTCCACTTACTAAATGGACTTCAAGTTGGTCACTCAATACACTGGTTACAGCAACTATTAGAAATCCTGTTACTGCAAAGAGCATTTCTCTGAAATTAAACAATATTGATTATAAAAATAGAAATTTATAACAAGCAATAAATAAAGAAGTATTATAAATTTAAATATTTTCATTTTTATATTTAAAAAATAACAAGCTAAATTAGTGATTTTTCAATCTACAATATATAAAATAACTCAAGATTTTCATTAACACAACTTATAAGTATAGTATAGCTTAAACTAATGTACAAAGTCAAAGACATAAGCTTAATAGACTAAAGGTTAATAGAGAACTAACATAAATGCCTATATACCCCAAAACAGGAAAAGTTCCATCTACCAAGCAATGATATTCTTACTCATTTTTATTTGCATTTTAAATAAGCAGTTTTCTCCCTAACTAGACATGATTTGTACAAGTGGAGCTTTTGACTGTTGCTAAGTATATATATAAGCTAGATGATATTTAATGATATAGTCATACACCATAGTCAGGAAGGTGGCCTTCACCATGGAAAATTCCAGCGCACACAAGGGGTCCTTGGCGCACAATCATGGTGCACACTGAGGTCCCTAGCGCATGTGATGCATAATTGTGGCGCATAAGGTCCCTGACATATGCGGTGCTGTGCACAACTTTGGTGCATAAGGAATCAGAATAGAATCTTTATTAGCATAAAACTGGCATAGCATTTTGAGTCTGCATGAATTCTAAGAATTTTGTAAATTATGTAAAATACATAATATAAAGGCACAGATATGGCACATAGTTGGCACATAAATGGCGCATAGACGGCGCACAGATTGTCCCAAAAAATTTATTCTGGCGCACATTGTGCCACTTTCCTAACTATGGGTCATATAGATCTATATTTTAAAATAAAATATAAAAATATATATTCAAATTAAATTAAAATCAAAATAACAAAATAACAAAATAAAAAACAAAAACATTCTTTATAGGCCAGGCCTAATCTTACTATAAAAGATATGCTAATATAGATTAGATACAATTAGGAGAAAAGACTAGCTATCTATTTGGTATTTACATTGCCATCTAGAGAAGAACTAGAAAAAATTATAATTTAAATATAGATAAATATATAATTTTTTTTACAAAATATAAGCCCAGGTGGCACTTTTATCTGACTCCCTTTAAGTAGACTACTTAGGACATTAATAACTAAGATATCTTGTGTTTAGAACAAAAAGGAAAAAATATTTGAACTAAAATAATCACACTACACTAGAGATAAATCAAGTCATCAAATTTAGTTTAGGTGCAGCTATACTATTCATGATCAAGACACCCTCTCACCCTCTGTAAGTTTAAACCCTCTGTATTTGCATTTTCTCAGAGGTTCTTGGGTGTTCACTGTTGAGGGCTAGGCTAGATGTTGGAATGAAAATTTAACTAATAAGCCATTTAACTAAAAAAACGCACATGTCTGCTCTTGTCTTAGTCCATGAGATTAGACTAAAGCGATTTGACTCTGTGAACATAAGCTAATCGTAGATAGCAGTAGTACGGCTGCTGTATTCAATTAATGAATTCTTTGATTGGTTATGACAATTATTATAAAATAGCAGGGCCACGTGAGGCACAACATCGAAACCTTAATTACTGTAGTTACTATACTAAGCACAGCAGTTTAGATATAGTGCACAGAAATATATATATTGAAAAAACTATTGTAATTTCTTACGCCCATCTTTCAAATTCGCAAAGGTAAACTTTTATATTACAGCCTATAGGAAAGAAGCCTTAATCAGATTTCCGAAATTATCTATATACATGTATAGTCGCCATTCGATAGTGAGTGATAAGTGATTCATGTCGAAAATTTTCATTATTTCCTCAACTTAAAAAAGAAGTATGTTTTTGAGCTGTCATTCTCAAAAGATATGGTAATATTTAAATAAACTTAAGATACAAATTTTGTTTCACAATTTAGTTAAAAAAGTTTTTGTAGCATTACTGCTGATTGTAGTCTTTAAAAGTTTGTTTTTTCGTAGCGATAATTTAATCTAGTTTTTAATACCGTTGAATCTTTAAGAAACAGTATTCAGTAAACACATCGTAATAAAATGGTCATAGCAATATAAGTAGGGCGCTCCTTATTCAGGTTGAAAGAATGCTGATAATACAAATTTATCAACCGTGTAGCGACCAGCGATTCTCATGCACACCTGTGTGTCATACATAATAAAGCTCATAACGCGTTGTTGGTTATTGTGTCGTAAACCAACGAGTACCAAATGGCGTTCGTAAATTGCTCTTTCTCTCCATTTGGGCTCCTCGGCACTTCAATATACACTCAGCAACATCGAAAAGTTTCCACCCTCGCGCCAGCCGCGTATATTTAGAGTTTCAAAACTGGTTTTTGTCGCCGCAGACTTGCATAGACGATTTGATAATTTCGTCAACACGCACTTGTGCCATAGACGTTTGATAATTTCGTCAACACGCACTTGGGCCATAGACAAAAACTTGGGTCATAGACGCCAGACAGGTCGAAGGAAACAGTGTCACATGGAGCCAAAGAGTATTGAGGTCGCCATAGTATAGAGTGCCAATAAGGACGAAAATCTGAAGCCGATTTTTAGAATCCACCCACCCCCTCCGGTCACCAAGCTTTTTAGTCTATGGCACAAGTTGTGGCTAGAATGGTGTACAAAGCCGATGCTCAGAAATATAAGATATTTCACACTTAGAAAATACATGTATCAAATAAGCAAGACAACATCGCTCAGTCACCAGACTCAGTTGCCGTCGTCGATACACAACTCCGTAACAGCCATGCCATATAGCCCTTACGTCTGAATAACAACAGCCTTGCCACTAAAGTGCGCGGTAGCTAATTGCAAAAACTGCGTTTCTGATGCATCTGTATTAATCTTAAGCATCGGCTTTGACACCATTCTAGCCACAACTTGTGTCATAGACTAAAAAGCTTGGTGACCGGAGGGGGTGGGTGGATTCTAAAAATCGGTTTCAGATTTTCATCCTTATTGGCACTCTATACTAGGCGACCTCAATACTCTTTGCATGGAGCAGACAGCAGCAGCTTACAGGAGTCTAAAATCTACGTTCGCAACCGAACGCAATGGTTTGCCAAATGACCGACCTGGATCGAACGAGCGCACGCCATTGGCATGCTGGACGCTGGGATGTCCATCCGAGCTGTTGCTCGCCAAATTGGGCGGTCGCACACAGCAATCCTAACTGCGCGAATCACTGTCTACTGCATGGCAATTGGCAACAACTATACTACCGCAAGATTTTCTGCGACGCCTGGTTCTCTGGGGATGCCCCGGAGAGTGAGCGCTCTGCTGCACGCACGTGGCTGCTATACGCGTTACTGACCCTGTTCTGGGCAAGTTGTCACCCATGCTCGTGTACTTTGTTTCTTTGCTGTTCCTTTGCTTCGTTCGAATCCGGATTATATATTTGTCTATGGCGATCAAACCACGAATATCTCCACCCACCAAAACGTTGACCCTTTGCGCGCTAGGGTGGACACTTTTCAATGTTGCGCTGAGTGTAAGTGCGTAGCGTCTTTCGCTTCAAGCCGGTGAAAAATAAAGAGCAGTCTGTGCTGATGATATTGACTTTTTATCGCTGCTATTTTTTACTTTTAAAAATTGCTTTAAAAACCGTTAGAACAATACATTAGAGATCTACAGACAGAAAGTGAAAAATTTTGAGTTAGTTACATTTTGATTAATTTGGTGACACAACATTTTACCAAACACAAACGGAATGTAAGTTTAAACGTGCATGTATACGTAGCTGTTAAAACTCTGAAATGAGGAGATGAATAGCCGAGAAGAACTTTAATTAAAATACGCTACACTAAAGAATTTTCAGCATTATATGTGAATAAGCTAACTTAAAACATTTCACCACGCATATTGCAATTAATGAGAGCATTTATAGCTGCATTGCATGTCAAGATCAATGTGAAAGTAGCATAGACTGGCCTTCTTTGGTACCAACCTTTCGTGGTACCAAAAATGTCTAGTTACCTCGCCAGAAAAGTCACATAAATGATATGCAGTCCACAGGCGACATGTACGTGAACAGAAAATTGTGCTTTAAACGTCTGCAACACTGCTAAAAATAGACGACGAGAAATACTCGCACAATCGTCAGTAGATCTAGCGAGTGAAGAACCAGGGTAGAAGTTTTTAGAAAGATTTCTTTATCGCACACTGAAAAATGCTTATAACGCTTCAGCGGATAGCTTGGAGGAGACGAAAGTGAATTCAGGTTGGTAAGAAGAAATTGCAAGTGGTGCAATTCGAGGGACAGAACCGTCATGTCTGAGCAAGACGGCTTGCTTTCTTCGCGCGCTAATGCGAGCTACTCAGCCACTGCTAGCCCACACTCCGGTGCTGCAGAAGCCGCCACGGTGACCTTCAACAGTGTGAGATATTCTCTGCTCATCCGACGCGGCCCGCCATGTTGCTTTCCTCCGGAGCGAAAGGAAATCCTGCTCGGAGTTAGCGGCGTGTTTCAGCCTGGCATGAACGCCGTGCTGGGGCCAACAGGTTCGGGTAAGTCCAGCCTCCTGGATGTCATCGCCGGACGAAAGAACCCGCAGAATCTGACTGGCACCATTCTGATCAATGGCGAGCCGCCGCCGAAGAATTTCAAATGCGTCAGCGGCTACGTTGTTCAAGAGGACGTTGTCATGGGCACGCTGACAGTGCGCGAGAACCTGCTGTTCAGTGCGGCTCTCCGACTTCCGGCAAGTGTCAGCCGGTACGACCGAGGCAGACGCGTCGCGGAGCTGCTGGACCAGCTGGGACTGACCGGGGTAGCCGACAGCCGCATCGGGACGCAGCTGACTCGAGGCGTCTCTGGCGGCGAGCGTCGACGAACCAGCATCGGAATGGAGCTCATCGCCTCGCCTAAAGTGCTGTTTCTGGACGAGCCGACGACTGGTGAGAAAGATCGAGATGTTTTTTGGACTGCTGCTGGATATCTAGGATTTCTTAGAAAACCATTGTTGATATTCTTAGACTGCGAAAAGCCGATAAGGTCGCAATCTTCTGTCAAGCAGAACAAGCATACGCTCGTAGCCATATGAGATCGATGCTGTATCAAACCTAAGACACTCTTGTCGATATGCAAATGCAGAGTGCACATTGCGCTAACTACTCCTTCAACTAAAATTCCGTCGAAGCTTTTTGGCTTGCCGATTTTGATTGATTTAAACAACATTCCAAAGTCTTCTAATTCCGTATTATAAGAACTACCACGATTTAAACAACATTCCAAAGTCTTCTAATTCCGTATTATAAGAACTACCACTCATTATTTTCCTCTCTCGGCTCAGGTCTTGACGCCAGCACTGCCAACTCGGTGATGCGGATTCTAAGGAACATCTCGCGCCGAGGCACAACAATCATCTTCTCCATTCATCAGCCACGCTACGAAATTTTCAAGACATTCGACTCGCTGACTCTGCTGTCTAAAGGTCAGATTGTCTATCATGGTGACAGTGTCACTTCGCTTGACTATTTCCAGCGCCTCGGCTACGTCTGCGAGATGCACAACAACCCGCTTGATTTCTACATGGACATCTTGAGTGGCGACGCGAGACCAACTGAAGTCGATTCAGCAGCGGTGAAGGTTAACTTTGATCATCAGGACAGTGTTCAAGGATGGCTTGTTGCGACGTATCAGGTAAAAATCAGAATGATTTTAAGTTGTTTTTGATGTTTACAACGCAACTATTGTATTCATATACGAGGTAAATTGCACCACGCGAGCACATACTCGCCTTTGCAGGGCTCCGAGGTGTGGCGCGACGTCAACGCTCGAATCGCTCCGGTTTTGGAGGCTTTCAGCAATCGCCAAATGCGGGGCTACCGACCGCAGTCGACAGCAAATAATCCGACTTACCAGACGTCGTTTTTCCGCCAGTTGGCCGTCGTGTCACAACGGGCAACAAAAAATCTGCTGCGGAACCCGCAAACGTCCATAGCCCAGCTAGTGCTCAACGTTCTGTTTAGCGTGCTTGTCGGCCTCATCTACCTGCAGATACCGGCTGACACGATTTCCGGCGTGCAGAATCGAGTGGGCGTGTTCTTCTTCACCACAATGAACATGGTCTTCGGCAACATGGGCGCTCTGGAGCTGTTTCTGCACGAGCGCACCATATTTGTCCACGAAAGCGTATCTGGTTACTACCGCGTGTCCGTGTACTTTCTAGCTAAGGTGTTCTGCGACCTGATACCAATGCGACTTGTGCCTCTGATGCTGTACTCTCCTATCTCCTACTTCATGATCGGTTTGAATCCAAGGTTGGACAAGTTCTTTGTGTACTTTTTAAATCTGCTACTGGTTTCAATGGCCGGTTCGAGTTTGGCCTTCTTCCTTAGCGCCACAGTTTCGGTGTTCGCCATTGCTACCATCTTCCTGGCGCTGTCATTCGTCTTCATGATGGTGTTCGCAGGCCTGCTGGTGAATGTCTCAACAATGGGAGAATGGCTGAGCTGGGCTAAGTACCTCAGCATCTTCCGGTACAGCATGAACGCGCTGAGCATCAACGAGATGAAGGATCTGCAATTCTGCAACGAAACAGCTAACATCTGTTTCGATCTCGGCAACAAGTACTTAAGCGACCAGGGAATTCCATACGAAAACGAAATAGACTTGTGGATCAATGAAATTGCACTGGGCGGCTTCATTTTTGGATTTCTGGTGCTAGCTTACGTCCAACTTCGTCGGTCCGGCAAGTTTAGGTAGAAATGCACATATTTAGGTCTACGAACTGGACGGAGATGATGAGCATAATCGCATACTGAAATTCAGTTTTAATAATGCTTAGTAGCAATGGTGCTATAATTTTGCTCGAACATTGCGTAATTATGATTATATCGTTTGTATCACCATCTATAAACAATATCAGTCATTGCTTCTACAGTGAAAGGATCCCTTACAATGAAATGCACTAGGCCCTATGATTTTTAATACCGATTTAAGTGTGTGTTTCCATATTATTCATCGTTGACTCACTGACTATTAAAACGTTGGGGCCTGGCAATTTGGCTCACTCCATTGACTACCAAAAATCCTGCCTTCAGACCATATCGTCATGTTTGCAATCTTGATTTGTCGAGTCGTATTCCAATAATTTCGAAAATATTTTTTTCATTAACGATCTCTGTACAAGTCAATCTGCTTTACATAGAGATAAACCGCCGTCCCAGGTCACAAAAAGTCGCTTAGCAACACTGCAGTTGCTTGAGAGAAGTCAGGGCTGTTTTATTTATTTAAATAATTGTCACACATTACCATATACGATTGACTGATTTAGCTTTACTGCTCTTTCAAAGTGCCATAGACAGCAGAATTGACTAGAAATCAGGCAACAATAAATTTCATGACAAATAACGACAAAGACAAATTCTTTCACGGCAGCAATTGATTTACTAAGCTTCAGCTGCTACGCGATTTCAGCTTACGCAATTGCTGCCGAAAAAATCAGTTATCGTTTTATTGCGCGCCGTTATTTCAGGCTTAGTCAGCCTAAGACCCATGATAGACACCTTCACCTTTAGCATTATGTTGGAGCTTGCAAATTATTCTCAACGCAACTAGTTCACCTAATGCTTCGTGACCAGCTGAAGGTATTGGACCGTGAAGGACCTGGATGCCTGCTCGAATGCACACTAGGCTTGCAGGCGCATAAAGCTTTCCATATTTGTTTCTTCAAACCGAAATAAATTTTACAAAAAACTTATTATTCGATCTGTACGGAACTTTAAAATATTATTCATTATCAGGAATTTGCTAATCTGTTAGGTAATTGTAGAGTTTACTTCCATTTTATATTCATTTGCAGCAGTAGGTCTACGCCCAACCCGAATAGGCACAATCAACTGGGGATGTGATGTGATAAGAAAAGATGAAATTAGCAGGATTATAGGAGCAGAAGGAATAAGCAAAGTGTATTGAACATTTTTTTGCAATCAAGCTAAATCAAGCCAAAAAGTTACGAAAAAAATTAACACACTTTTGTTTTATCAAAATTCAATTTTAAGCATGTATTTGGTTTTGTACTTTTTCCAAGAAATTAAAGTTCCAACTTATTGAAGTATATAATCTCGAGTCTGTGACAAAATTTCAAACGTCTGTGAACTACTAAACCAACCTGTCGTGTAATTGTAATCAAATTGCAATGCTCTATATGATCTTAAAAATTAAGTATAATGATATATTTTTTAAACGGAGTATTTATAGACACGGCGGCCTCGTCTGAACTCTTGCAGTGTATATAAATATGATAGGTATGGACCTAGGAACTATGTGTCTAAGTGTAGCGTTTTTTTAATTGTTTGTGTTCATGCCATTTCTCAGTCTCGACTCTCAGTCTCAGTCTACAGTTTTGCTAAGTTGCTATTTTGTCAATTCGATTTGTTGACTAGGAAACGCTAGTAACAAACTTTCCCATGTCAATATAGGCCTAGCCTACTAGCCTAAACCCTAAGTAGCCTATGGACTAGGCCTATGGCTATGCTACTTTGTATAAATAGTATAACTAGGCTAACTAGCCTGTTATAGGCTGGGTTTTTTGGGCCATACGGGATTTTTGGCCCCCTTGAAAATCTCTGTGGCAACTGGATTTTTGGCATCAGAGGCCAATCTGGCAACTTCATTTTCCATATGCCAGTTGCCAATTTCAAAAAAAGATTTTTAAATGTAATAAAAGTGCCATATGAATCAATATGATGGAATTGTTAGTTTTTTATTGTTTGCAGGCCAGCTGGCAACTAGATTTCTAACATTAAGCCTAGGTTATAGCCATGGCATAGGCCATACTCAGGAAGATGGCCTGCACGCGGGAATTTTCCCGCATGCACAAGCCACGCTAAAATTTTGGCGTGCAAAGTTGACGTGCAAATAGGGGTCTCAAGCCACATCTAAATTTTCAGCGTACAAGTTTTTTACTTGGCGTATAACCTTGGTGTGCAATTACAAACTGACAGTATATCAACAAGTCAGATATAGATGTATACACTATATATATACAATATATAAAGTTAAATGTGAACAATTGAATTTGAATATTGATTAAACCAACTAGTTGAGGCTACAGCCTAGCCTACAGCCAGGCCTACACTCTACAGCCTACATTAAAATTAAAATATCCAATAACTTTTAAACGCTCTTATTTTGTGACTCTTGTAGACTTTTAGTTTATTTGTTTCTTGAAATGTGAAGAAAAAGTTTTTGATACTCACTATGTTCTTTGTAGCAAATTTCCTTTTTTTATATAAACTTTGTTTAATGTAAATAGAAAATTTATTTAAAAATAGTATCTAATACGGTATACACAATTTTCGGCATACATGATTTTTGGTATTCAAGATTTTTGGCATGCAACAGAAACGTCATGTTAAGGGTTTTAAAAATTGGCGTACATTGGCGTGCACCAAGGATTTTTCCATAAATTGATTCCCGCGTGCACTTGCCACCTTCCTGACTATAGGGCATAGGTAGCACTCATCCTTCACTGAATATAAAAATAGAAATTATATGCATTGTTTATGAATTTGGTTACTTGACTAGGCCTATATACTGTTGACTAATGCATTTTAGCAATAAACCAAATATAATACATATAGTTGTCATTAGTTATTAGCTAGTTTCATTCCCCTTATTTCATTTGGGTTACACTAAATTTGTCAATATCTAATTTATCAATAGACCTCAAATTTAAGAAATTGAAAGATATCAAATATGTCAATAGTTAAAACAAGCTAAGCAAATTTGTCAACAACAAGACAGACTTACTATAAAGTTTATTCTTCAAATATAAAGCAATAACCATAAATTTCTATAATTCTATGAGCAAAATATTGCTAGACTTCAACAAGACTTTATAAAATGCATATTCTAAATGCTATTGTGTAGACTTAATTCAAAATCTAACAAATTGGACAATCAATGCTATATACTTAATACTATATTCTATATAATTGAATATCTAAATGCAAGTATATCAAGAGCTAGTCTATGTACTGTATATGTTTGTGTGCTGCATATGCTTTATTACACTTTATTATATCTTTAGAGTGATGCAGGTGACTTAAATTCAAATTTTATTCCAAGTTTGTTTATCTCTTTAACCATTAACAAAGTTACAAAGGTTTTGTTTGAGTATGAATTCAGATTTTAAAATGCATTCAAAATGTTTTCAAATCAATGTATGATTTATTATAGAAAAATTAAATATATAACTTAGTTTTCATTAAAATGTGACTTGGTTTTGTGAAGTACCCTAAAACAAAATAGAAAAATTTCATCATTTTTGCTAAATTTTGTCTAAAAGTAAAAATATTAAAGATTGTCTTCAATGTTGCAATTTACCCTTTGTTTACCTCATTTTATAGTAGCTAGATCAGTATGTCAATTAGCAATTACATATATATGAATGATTCATTGCCAAATTGTTATTACCAAAATGATCTATTATCAAAATAAATTTTTATTAAATATAAAAGAAAACTCTACTAAGTATTTAGACCTATTAGAAGAAAAGTGAACAAAAGTATAATTTTCTACATTAAAAAATTATATACATTATTATACTTTAAAATTTTGCCAATATGAATATAATAGCCTATTAGGCCCTAATTAAATGTTAATTTACTATTGTAAAGTCAATATTGTTAAACATGTATAACATATTCCAACTGATCTTTATGTCAAAACTAGGCTTTTACTTTATTTTTCTTTATTATACTTTTCTTATCTATATTTTAGTATTGGTACTATTTATAAAATATTTTTCCAAGGTTAGATCAATTGGTCTATATCTATTCTATAGTATTGTTATAACCTGGGTCAGTCTGAATGCCTAGTCCTGGGCACAATAGGTTATATATAATATAATAGATGTAGTGAAGCTCTGTCTAGTACTTAAATAGATACAAGCAGTCGTGAAAATGCTCTGCAATAGTAGGTTGCTCTATCTAGTATTGTGACACTCAAAGTTCATGCTACGGCTCAAGGTGTGGTAATACTCTCAAGTGCTTCTAGTTTTGATATTGTAGGTAGTACACACTATATAAGGTAACCAGTATAATATTACATTTATTTGCAATATACAATGCTACTATACTACAGTGGTCACAGTCACAGGTGTGATGATGCTCTAGCTATGGAGAATTGTATGAGCATTGTATAGTCATTGGCAAGGCCTCAGAAAAGCTTAAGAAATGGATGAACTTACCAGTTCTTACCAGTGCCAGAAGCTGTGAAGCTTGTTTGAATATCATTAATAGCCATACACTTTATTTGCTTACAATTGATTGAGTCCTCATAGTAAGAGACCATCTTTATAGCTCACTTGAGTATCACTAGTTTAAAATGTAATAGTTTGGAGAGCTAGGCGTGGGTGCGGAGCAGGGCAATGCTGGCTGGGGCCAGGCAGGGTAGAGTGGCAAAGTGTGTGTGTGTGTGTGTGAGAGAGATGCAAACAAAAGAAGCAATCTCTCAGTAAATCAGCATGTCCACTAAGCAGATATGATTGAATGGGGGCTGGAGCAAAAATTATAACATCAAAAGTACAATGTATTGAGGTAGTGAAATTTGATATGACAATTAAAACTTTGCTTATTATGCTTCTTTTGCTATTTATTGACTTTTTAAGTATGTTTAAAAATGGAATATCAGTTCCAAACCTTATGAAAAAGAATTTTAAAAACTGTTAGAGTAAGTAAACTCCAAATAGGCCAAGAGCTTAAAAACAATAGAATAAAAAGTTTTTTGATTGCCATATAATAAACTAATTAAAATTTAATCTTCTTCTGCAGTTAAGAAATTTGCTTACCAAACCAAGTCAGAAATGTCAATATTGTAAAATTATTGATATAAATAACTATGAGGGGTTCGTAGGGAAAAAAGTTATAAATAAGAGAAAAAATAGAGCAAACCACTAAGAGGAATAGGAGAAAAAAGAAGTTTAGATTGACATTTTTATAAGCAGCTATGATTGGCATTGGGAGGGAAAAGTCTAAGACTAGAAAGACTATTAAAAGAAAAGATTATTGAGCAGGCCCAGGTTTGCTAAATTTTCAATCATTTGATCTTGATACTTCAAATAAATTTAAACTCTATGAGTATTGATACCATTCTACTAGGTATCTTTTCAAAATCTAAATGTGTCAAATATAATAAAAAGTATAAATTTTAAAAGTATTTATATGCTTAGTATATATTTGAAAAACTTTATTTTATATTTAACTTTTTTATAGTATCAGCTTCTATTCTGTTTATATTTTTTAATGATCATATTGCTAAATGTTTGAATCTAACTAGAATAAAATAAAAAGGCTATATATAAGATTATATTTGTAGTTTTTAAAATAAATGTATTTGCTTGTTTTTTATTATTTGTAATATCTACTAGCCTATTGCTATCTATTTTAATTCTTGAAATATTGTATATATTTTTGCTCATGGGTAGAGTTGCTAAGATGCTAAGGCTAAAGTTCTATGGCTCATGGGAGATTGTTGAGATACAAAGACTTATGGGTGATTACTGAGATGCCTTGGCTCATAGAGATAATTCTTGAGATGTCAAGGATCATGAGGGAATTTCTAAAATACTATGGCTCATGAGGAGTTGCTTAGATACTTTGAGCCAAAGCTCAGAGGTGATGCTGATATCTTAGACTAAATAGCTTGCATTTAGGGTTGATGCTTTTTAAACATTTTTTAAAGAAATCTACAATAATGATTGTTATACCCTAAATGTAGTTCAGTCAAACATTTTTATTTCTAACTTTGTTGCCTCCCAACTAGCAGATTGCTCTCACAATAAAATTTATGATGATCTATATCAAATAGTCAAAACCCACTTTAAAGGATATAGGAATCTTGTATTTGGAGTACTAGGCCTAGTCAAAGTATGAAGTTAGACTTGCCATTCTTGTCAACATCTGTAAAATTAGTTATAGCCAATATTACTCTGGCTAGGGCAGAACTAGCAGCCATGGTTTTTTATCAAGATATGAGCTTAGGACTTTATGACATAAGCTTAGGACTTTGGGATATAAGCTTAGGATTTAGGATATAAGCTAGGATTTAGGACTTTTAGGACTATCCAATTAAGATTCAAATGTAATGTACTTTGATACAGTTTTTGCATTAATATGGTAACTTTTTTCTACATCAAAATGTTTAATTGCTTTGATTTAGGTTATAGAAGTTTTATATTTCTACTGTAAGTAGCATAGTATGTCTATAAAAGTTCGTTTCTCTACATGCATTTTTATTTGCTAATGGAATACATTTGTATGGCCTTGGGAAAATGGCGTTTTTTCTTGGCTATATTTTAAAATTGGGAGGATATTGAATGGACTGGGTTGATTTTATCAACACATTTGTTATGATCTTTTCTCAGTAAACTGTTGTCATTCACTGCCTACACTCGTTTGGGCTTCCTAACAATAGGTAATCTAAAGGCTCCAATCCAGTGGCCGAGCAGTTTTAACAAGTGGCTGTGCGTTGCAAATTTCCTGTGTGGGCGTTTCTAGAAAAACTTCATGAATTCCCTAATACGGTCTGGGGTTGCTTCGGTCCTCTTCTAGTGTTTGTGTGCGGTCTGAGGTGTCTGTCTGGCGCTGTCCTAATTTTCTCTTTCTCCCCTTTGCTAATCCTGCTCCCAGTTCCGTCAGCACTTGCTTTTGAACTTGCTTTCAGTGACAATAGTTGAACCATTTTATTTTTAACCAGTGCGTTTGGTCTGTCTTAGTGACTATGGATCGTTATATGGCAAACAGTTATATTAAAATGGCACGAATTTTATATCAAAATGGCACGAATTTTATATCAAAATGGCACGAATTTTATATCAAAATGGCACGAATTTTATATCAAAATGGCACGAATTTATATATCAAAATTGCACGAATTTTATATCAAAATGGCACGAATTTTATATCAAAATGGCACGAATTTTATATCAAAATGGCACGAATTTTATATCAAAATGGCACGAATTTTATATCAAAATGGCACGAATTTTATATCAAAATTGCACGAATTATAAATCAAAATGGCAATATGTATCAATGGACAGATGCTTATAGAAATAGTAAAAAGTTTCTATGTCAAGATATGTCAATTGTCGAGATTCCATAGTTGGTACATCATAGTGACTCAATACAAATTCCTACTATAGCGCTCAAAAAGCATGTCTTGTCAAAATGGCGCAGGCTCGCCGTGGTTTTATTGCTCTGGAGGGTTACACGGTCGGGGAAGATTATAGCTGCGGTTGTACACACCGGTTGTGATCTGATTTACTTCTGATTCCGGATGCGATAGATTCCTGTCTGTCTGAGGCATCTCTTCATTCTCCCAATGGAAGGGGGCGGCTTAGAAAATCCCCAGTTTTCTGTAGATTGAAAAGAAAGCAAAAGCCGGGGGGGGGGCGGGAGAGAAAAGAATGAATAAAGAAGAAAATTGCCAGCGATAATCCGTCAAATTCATGAAAGCAGAGCCTCTCTCTCTCGCTGGCTCTGCAGCCCTCCTAGGCCAGTCCTCCCAGCTCCCCTCCAGCCTGCTGCAGCCATCCCTTAGGGCTGCCGTCCTTGTACGCGCTTGGGCTGTACCAAACTCGCCCTTGCAGAGAGAGAGGGCTAGCCATCCTAGGCATACAGCCCCGCTCCCGGTCTTACTCTCCCTGGTTCTCTCCTCTCCCCACCTCCCCAAAAAGGCAGCTCAACCCCTGCCCCTCTAGCCTACCCGCCTCCCTCCCTCCCGCAGCCAAGTTCTCGTCAACTAATCCCCCCAAACGCCCCACGGGCTGTGAGGACGGGAGAGGGAAAGGAATCGCTATAGCATGAGCCAAGCCTGCCTATGCAGTTTATCGATCCTCGGCTGTCTCCCCCCTCCCAGCCTTCTCTCTCCCAATGCCGATCGTAGCTGTTTATAAAAATGTCAGTTTTTAGACTTCCCTTCCTCCTCTGTTTGCTCTAAAATTTATTTTCTCTTGTTTGTAACCTTTCTCTCTCTCTCTCTCTCTCTGACCCCCCAGTAGTCGGAATACAATAATAGTTTTGCGTGTCATAGTTATTTATATTTAACTATTCACTTGTTTTGGTAAGCAACTTTCTTAACTGCAGAAGAAGAAGATCAAATTTTGGTAAGTTCGCTGTTCCCCTAGTTGGAGTTTCAATCCACTTCTTTTGATGAATTTTTACTCCTTCTTCCTCCAACTTTTAGCTTAATTCCCTAGGCTGCAATTTCTTTCTCGCAGGGTTGGGTCTCGGGATAGAAGTTGAGTCGGCTTGATTGAGGTTCACTTTTGAGATAGCGGAGTGCAGAGTCAGACTCAAAAGAGGGAGAGACTTGAGGAACTGCTCGCTTTTGGCTTTTACTTTTCTCGCTGCCACCGAATCGATCTAATATGCCGTCTGTGCGTTGCATCGCTTCTAATAAAAGAGAATGTCTTTTGACTGAGGCTTTTGTTACTGCAGTCTTTCTGGCTTTTAAGTATGGGTTGTCAGCTCTCGAGTTTTCCCAGTTCTCAGGTTGTGCTGTCAGCTCTCGAGTTTTCCCAGTTCTCAGGCTGTGCTGCCAGCTCTCGAGTTTTCCCAGTTCTCAGGCTGTGCTGCCAGCTCTCGAGTTTTCCCAGTTCTCAGGCTGTGCTGCCAGCTCTCGAGTTTTCCCAGTTCTCAGGCTGTGCTGCCAGCTCTCGAGTTTTCCCAGTTCTCAGGCTGTGCTGCCAGCTCTCGAGTTTTCCCAGTTCTCAGGCTGTGCTGTCAGCTCTCGAGTTTTCCCAGTTCTCAGGCTGTGCTGCCAGCTCTCGAGTTTTCCCAGTTCTCAGGCTGTGCTGCCAGCTCTCGAGTTTTCCCAGTTCTCAGGCTGTGCTGCCAGCTCTCGAGTTTTCCCAGTTCTCAGGCTGTGCTGCCAGCTCTCGAGTTTTCCCAGTTCTCAGGCTGTGCTGCCAGCTCTCGAGTTTTCCCAGTTCTCAGGCTGTGCTGTCAGCTCTCGAGTTTTCCCAGTTCTCAGGCTGTGCTGCCAGCTCTCGAGTTTTCCCAGTTCTCAGGCTGTGCTGCCAGCTCTCGAGTTTTCCCAGTTCTCAGGCTGTGCTGCCAGCTCTCGAGTTTTCCCAGTTCTCAGGCTGTGCTGCCAGCTCTCGAGTTTTCCCAGTTCTCAGGCTGTGCTGCCAGCTCTCGAGTTTTCCCAGTTCTCAGGCTGTGCTGCCAGCTCTCGAGTTTTCCCAGTTCTCAGGCTGTGCTGCCAGCTCTCGAGTTTTCCCAGTTCTCAGGCTGTGCTGCCAGCTCTCGAGTTTTCCCAGTTCTCAGGCTGTGCTGCCAGCTCTCGAGTTTTCCCAGTTCTCAGGCTGTGCTGTCAGCTCTCGAGTTTTCCCAGTTCTCAGGCTGTGCTGCCAGCTCTCGAGTTTTCCCAGTTCTCAGGCTTTGCTGCCAGCTCTCGAGTTTTCCCAGTTCTCAGGCTTTGCTGCCAGCTCTCGAGTTTTCCCAGTTCTCAGGCTGTGCTGTCAGCTCTCGAGTTTTCCCAGTTCTCAGGCTGTGCTGTCAGCTCTTGAGTTTTCCCAGTTCTCAGGCTGTGCTGTCAGCTTTCGAGTTTTCCCAGTTCTCAGGCTGTGCTGTCAGCTCTCGAGTTTTCCCAGTGCTGCCAGCTGTCATCCCAGTTCTCAGGCTGTGCTACCAGATGTCATCCCAGTTCTCAGGCTGTGCTACCAGTTGTCATCCCAGTTCTCAGGCTGTGCTACCAGTTGTCATCCCAGTTCTCAGGCTGTGCTACCAGTTGTCATCCCAGTTCTCAGGCTGTGCTACCAGCTGTCATCCCAGTTCTCAGGCTGTGCTACCAGTTGTCATCCCAGTTCTCAGGCTGTGCTACCAGTTGTCATCCCAGTTCTCAGACTGCTACCAGTTGTCATCCCAGTTCTCAGGCTGTGCTACCAGTTTTCATCCCAGTTCTCAGGCTGTGCTACCAGTTGTCATCCCAGTTCTCAGGCTGTGCTACCAGTTGTCATCCCAGTTCTCAGGCTGTGCTACCAGTTGTCATCCCAGTTCTCAGGCTGTGCTACCAGTTGTCATCCCAGTTCTCAGGCTGTGCTACCAGTTGTCATCCCAGTTCTCAGACTGTGCAACCAGTTGTTATCCCAGTTCTCAGACTGTGCAACCAGTTGTCATCCCAGTTCTCAGACTGTGCTACCAGTTGTCATCCCAGTTCTCAGACTGTGCTACCAGTTGTCATCCCAGTTCTCAGACTGTGCTACCAGTTGTCATCCCAGTTCCCAGGCTGTGCTACCAGCTGTCATCCCAGTTCTCAGACTTTTTGTCACACACTTCAGTAATCATGATCACTATAACTAATGTGACTAAGATGTAAAATGCGTTTTGCCAGCGCATATATCTTTACTCCCTGTCAATTTCAGAGTGGCACTGGTAATACCGCGCTGCAATTAAAACTTGCCTACCTGCTTAATTAGTTAATAAACTCGGGCTAGCGATTTAAAGCAAGCAAACAATTAATAAAGATGGGCAGTCGCGATGCAGCCGATCAGAACTTTGACTACATGTTCAAACTGTTAATTATTGGCAACTCATCTGTTGGCAAGACCTCCTTCCTGTTCCGGTATGCTGACGACTCCTTCACATCCGCCTTCGTGTCCACTGTTGGTATCGACTTCAAAGTGAAGACCGTTTTCAGACAGGATAAGCGCGTCAAACTGCAGATCTGGGTGAGTGCGGATCGGGGACTGTTTTGGAAACTATCGTCAAAATCCATGTCAGGGTTTTGGATATTCCATGCCAGGGTTTTGGATATCTCATGTCAGGATTTTGGATATCCCATGTCAGGATTTTGGATATCCCATGTCAGGGTTTCAGATCCCATGTCAGGGTTTCGGATGTCCCATGTCAGGGTTTTCGATATCCCATGTCAGGACTTTAAATATCCCATGTCAGGGTTTCGGATCCCATATCAGGGTTATGGATCCCATGTCAGGATTTTGAATATCCCATATCAGGGTTATGGATCCCATGTCAGGATTTTGAATATCCCATATCAGGGTTTTGGATCCCATGTTAGGATTTTGAATCCGGGGATCAGGATTTTGAATCCCATGTCAGGATTTTGTATCCAATGTCAGGATTTTGAATATCCCATATCAGGGTTATGGATCCAATGTCAGGATTTTGAATCCTGGGATCAGAATGCTGTTTTAAATGTGCTTGAAAACGGATAAGTGCAAAATCTTTTCTCCGCGTCATTTTACTCGCCGATTAATTTCCCCAATTTTTTCCCCAAACTTTTCCCTAACCCAGAGCTTTTGCTTTCTCTCTTCCGCGCATTTTTGTTCTCCGCTCCTCCCCCACCTTGTGCTGAGCAAAGCGAATTCCTTTTTTTCGACTGAGAGGGGGAGAGAGAGAAAGAAATAAAGTGCACAGCAACTGTTAACGCCATGCTTTCCACTGTCAGTAGGGTTACTAGAGTAGTTATGCAGCAAACAGAGCAGCATTCGGCCGACGTGGAGGTGGGTGTGTTGGCTGAGTGCTCTCGCCATGCGTGGTCAAGACCATGTGCCGATCACAGCTGCTCTGCGAGATCCGCAGAGAGGGGAGGGGAGAGAAATGGGGGGAGACAATAGGCTATTGGAGTATAACGGTAAGTCCAAAAAAGGTTCGTTGTACCTTCTCTAATACCATTTTTGTGTGCCTTGTGTGTCAGCTGTCCTTTCGGACTTTGAAGGGAATTGGGAGAGTGGCCCTGGAATGGTATGGTATGGTATAGGTTAGTATGGTATAGTTTGGAATGGTATGGTATGGGTTAGAATGGTATAGTTTGGAATGGTATGGTATGGGTTAGTATGGCATAGTTTGGAATGGTATGGTATGGGTTAGAATGGTATAGTTTGGAATGGTATGGTATGGGTTAGAATGGTATAGTTTGGAATGGTATGGTATGGGTTAGAATGGTATAGTTTGGAATGGTATGGTATGGGTTAGAATGGTATAGTTTGGAATGGTATGGTATGGGTTAGTATGGCATAGTTTGGAATGGTATGGTATGGGTTAGAATGGTATAGTTTGGAATGGTATGGTATGGGTTAGTATGGCATAGTTTGGAATGGTATGGTATGGGTTAGTATGGCATAGTTTGGAATGGTATGGTATGGGTTAGTATGGCATAGTTTGGTATGGTATGGGTTAGTATGGTATAGTTTGCAATGGGATGGGTTAGTATGGTATAGTTTGGAATGGTATGGTAATTAGCGACAGCTGAGCTACCCATATTCAGGCTCTCCGCGAGCATACTATCTGTGAGTCTGTGGCCCGGACTAATTCCCAATCAGTAGGAGCGGGAGGAGCTCTCTCTCTCTCTTTCTCTTTCTCTCTCTCTCTCTCTCTCTCTCTCTCTCTCTCTCTCTCTCTCTCTCTCTCTCTCTCTCTCTCTCTCTCGCTTATCCCTTTCCCTTTTCTTTTCCAGCATTGGGCTTATTTCCCAATTTCCAGCCGCATCTAGCCTGCCCGCAGCTATTTGAGGATGGTCCGCTCCACATCTCTCTTTTTTGTCCAGCTTCCCTCGGCCTCATCACTCGCTGACAATCCTGGAGATCCTCCCGCACCCTTTGCTAAAGCTACGTGTGCAGGAGGATAAATGCTGTGCCCCCCTGCTCCCCATTTTCTTCTCTCAGTGCACACAACCCTCATTTTCCCACATTTCCCATCCCATTACTGAGCCCGGTGCCTTTTCTCGCTCCCGCTCCCCCTGAGTGTCGTATTACCCGGGGTCGCTTTGAGCTGACTCTGCAGCAAGCTCGACTGCTCTCTTTTACCCTCTTTTGCCTGCGACTGCTGTCCCTTGTTCCAATCTGTACCTCCTAGGCCTATAATATTGGCACAGCCTGTAATTAAGGTGTTTACACTACCTGTCAGTTTTAAAAGTACTTGATAATACTCTTATGTAAGTTGGACATCGATGTTCTGATCCGCTTCCACTGAAGTGAATATTTTTTTCAAGTGCTTTTTTAGCTTTTTGATTATTTTTTCCGACTTTTCTACCCTCCGCCTCCCCTATGCTCTCGTCTCATATTTTCTCCTCTTATCCTCTCCTCCCCTCTCCTATCCTTTCCTCCCTTCACCTCTCATATCCTCTCCTCTCCTTTCCTCCCCTCTCCTCTCATATCCTCTCCTCTCCTTTTCTCCCCTCTTCTCGCATATCCTCTCCTCCCCTTCTCCTCTCATATCCTCTCCTCTCTTCTCCTCTCCTTTCCTCCCCTCTCCTCTCATATCCTCTCCTCTCCTCTCCTCCCCTCTCCTCTCATATCCTCTCCTCTCCTTTCCTCCCCTCTCCTCTCATATCCTCTCCTCTCCTTTCCTCTCATCTCCTTTCCTCCCCTCTCCTCTCATATCCTCTCCTCTCCTTTCCTCCCCTCTTCTCGCATATCCTCTCCTCTCTCCTCTCCTCTCCTCTCCTCTCTCCTCTCCTCTCCTCTCCTCTCCTCTCCTCACCTCTCCTCTCCTCTCCTTTCCTCTCCTCTCCTCTCCTCTCCTGTCCTCTTATCTTATCTTCTTCACTCTCCCCTATATTTTCTACTCTTCTCTCTCCTTTCTCATCTCTACACTCCCTTTTCTTTTTTCTCTCTTATCATGCTTCCCCTCCTTTCTATATCAATTCCTTCCATTACATTAACTGACGTTATTAATCAATCATTGACTGAGTATCTACTGCTTCCTGTATTTAAATGTCTTTAAATGTTTTTTGTCTCTACGATTTTTGTAAACTCTCAGCTCTCAATTCATTTTGTTATGACAGACTTACTGCTGAATTCTGTTATTCTATTTCTGCATTTTTATACTTTTCAAACAAAGGACACCGCCGGCCAGGAGCGCTACCGCACAATCACCACCGCCTACTACCGTGGCGCAATGGGCTTCATTCTGATGTACGATGTCACCAATGAGGAATCGTTCAATGCTGTACAAGACTGGTAAGTTTACAGTGGCTGAGATGTATCGTACGCATAATTCATTTAATATTGTAATATGAGAGTCGGTGGCTATAAATAACTCGATTTGTTGTGTTCATAGTAACAGGTTAAAAGAGGACATCATTACTGAGTGCACTGACGCTCTGCAGACGCGTCTGACTTTCGCGACACGATCCCTTGGTTTGATGTGTGCAGCCACATTCATTTAGGGCTTGTGTGCGCGGAAATTGTACTAGGGGATTGTAGTGGCGCCCTTGTACCTCTTGTACCAATAAATTTTTTTCAAGTGCTTTTTGTTTTTTGATTGTTTTATCCAATCTCTTCTCCTCTCCGCCTCCCCCTATCCTCTCCTCATATCCTCTGCTCTCCTCATATCCTCTGCTCTCCTCATATCCTCTGCTCTCCTCATATCCTCTGCTCTCCTCATATCCTCTGCTCTCCTCATATCCTCTGCTCTCCTCATATCCTCTGCTCTCCTCATATCCTCTGCTCTCCTCATATCCTCTGCTCTCCTCATATCCTCTGCTCTCCTCATATCCTCTGCTCTCCTCATATCCTCTGCTCTCCTCATATCCTCTGCTCTCCTCATATCCTCTGCTCTCCTCATATCCTCTGCTCTCCTCATATCCTCTGCTCTCCTCATATCCTCTGCTCTCCTCATATCCTCTGCTCTCCTCATATCCTCTGCTCTCCTCATATCCTCTGCTCTCCTCATATCCTCTGCTCTCCTCATATCCTCTGCTCTCCTCATGTCCTCTGCTCTCCTCATGTCCTCTGCTCTCCTCATGTCCTCTGCTCTCCTCATGTCCTCTGCTCTCCTCATGTCCTCTGCTCTCCTCATATCCTCTGCTCTCCTCACATCCTCTGCTCTCCTCATGTCCTCTGCTCTCCTCATATCCTCTGCTCTCCTCATATCCTCTGCTCTCCTCATATCCTCTGCTCTCCTCATGTCCTCTGCTCTCCTCATATCCTCTGCTCTCCTCATGTCATCTGCTCTCCTCATATCCTCTGCTCTCCTCATATCCTCTGCTCTCCTCATATCCTCTGCTCTCCTCATATCCTCTGCTCTCCTCATATCCTCTGCTCTCCTCATATCATCTGCTCTCATCTCCTCTTCTCCTCATCTCTCTTCTCCTCATATCCTCTGCTCTCCTCATATCCTCTGCTCTCATTTCCTCTTCTCCTCATCTCTCCTCTTCTCCTCATCTCTCCTCTCCTCATATCCTCTCCTCTCCTCTCCTCTCCTCTCCTCTCCTCTCCTCTCCACTCCTCTCCTCTCTTCACCTCTCCTCTCCTCTCCTCTCCTCTCCTCTCCTCTCCTCTCCTCTCCTCTCCTCTCCTCTCCTCTCCTCTCCTCTCCTCTCCTCTCCTCTCCTCTCCTCTCCTCTCTTCACCTCTCCTCTCCACTCCTCTCCTCTCCTCTCCTCTCCTCTCCTCTCCTCTCCTCTCCACTCCTCTCCTCTCTTCACCTCTCCTCTCCACTCCTCTCCTCTCCTCTCCACTCCTCTCCTCTCTTCACCTCTCCTCTCCTCTCCTCTCCTCTCCTCTCCTCTCCACTCCTCTCCTCTCTTCACCTCTCCTCTCCTCTCCACTCCTCTCCTCTCCTCTCCTCTCCTCTCCTCTCCTCTCTTCACCTCTCCTCTCCACTCCTCTCCTCTCTTCTCCTGTCCTCTCCTCTCCTCACCTCACCTCCCCTCTCCCCTATCCTGTATGAGCTCAAGAGTCAGCGTAATGGTCAGAATTGCCGTCAGTGCTGGCTGTGGGTCGATTGCGCCAGGGTTGCATGCATGGCCTCCATTAATAAAAATTGCAATGTGAAAGATATTTTAAGTCTTCAGTCAAAAAGTATCCAAATCTGTCAGTGAGGCTTCCTGGTTTTTGTTATTGATGCCATATCAATGTTCAAGTTGACAAATAAGATTTGCTGGTCCAGCTGTCCAGATCTGCATTAACGCTGTTCCGCAACAAACCGCCTACGCATTTTTAATGGCCATTTTTTTCATAAAGACTTAAGAATCAGTTGACGGTGTGGAATGCGTTGGAACGTTAGAAGTTGTGTTGCTATTCATAGTAACACTGCACTACGGTATGCGTGGACTGTTTTTGGGAACGAAAATCGATTTTAAATTCATTTGCACTTTTTTGTACAGCAGATACGGTAGATATTGTGTCTTTCTCCCTCTCTCTCTCTGCTCAGTCTGATCTGGTGAATTTTGACCTGGTTTGATTTTTTTATTTAGCATATTTAAAATATGAACTGCGTGTTTTTGCTAACGGGTTTTGTTTGAAATTGATTCACTCGTCGCCAATTGTGCGGGTTTAGTTGTGCAACTGGGTATGGCATTGGCAGGTGTGGTATTGCGTTTGGAGTAGGATGTGGCCTTTAGCTTCGGGTTTGGGATCACGTATGGGATGGGACTCGGTTTTGAAATGCGAGGAGTGTCCCAAAAAGTTCCTGGAATATTTGCTTTAGCTCAGGGGTCGGCAAACATTTTACTTCAAAGGCCAGAATCTAGATCATTGCTGCTGGCCAGGTGAGAGTGAAAATTGGAGATAAAATGGGGGGGGGAGAAGAAAGAGGAGATGAGAGGAGAGAAGAAAGGAGAGAGATGGGAAGAGAAAAGAAAGGTAAGGAGATGATAGGAGAGAAGAGACGAGATGAGATATGAGGAGAGAGTAGAAGAAAGAAAAGAGAGAGAGCTGAGAAGACACACCAACCTCAAGCGGGCCGGATTGCTATTGCAAAGTTTCAAAGGACCCGAGAGCCGGATAGAGAGGCTTCGCGGGCCGCATGTGGCCGGCGGGCCGGAGTTCGTCGACCCCTGCTCTCAGTATCTTGAATACCTGAAAACTGAAACATACTAAAAAAACTATTAAACAATGAAACTGAACAGTGCATTCACCGCTAGTCAGTCATGGTGGCATTCGCAAGTCAAAATTGCATCCTAATCGGCAAGCTGAAACTACAGCTTGAGAAAAAGATGCTCAGCAATTTTGGCTCCAACTCTATCGTGCAGACTGCAGGGCGAAAACTTGACTCCGCTGACTCTCGAGGCATTGATGTCAGAAAAGACACCACAAAGGTTAAGATAATAGGGGGTTTCAGCCTAGTGGTTAGAGCGTTGGAGTCACGACTAAGAAGTCGGGGGGTTCGATTCCAGATCCCACTCGGAACAATTTGTGTCCTTGAGCAAGACACTTAACCCTGCATTGCTTCAGTTCACCCAGCTGTAAAATGGGTGCCAGCATTAGCTGGGGTAATTCAGGGTGTGTGGCGACCCCCCCCCCCATCCAGTCCTTGGACTGAACAGCCGTACGCAGCCTTCAGATCCGCCACGCAATAGCTGCGGCTGAGCTGTCGGTTGCACCATTGACCATACTGCCCATTAGGACAGTATGGTCAATTTTTAATAAAAAATTAAGATACTGAGCTTACAACTAGAGCAAACATTTCGGGAACTTTTTTGGACACCCTCGTAACTGTGTCGAATTGGGTAAGGCTTACCAGATGTTTGCCTCTGTGTGGGTCATAGTGTGGTACTGGGTATGGGTTTTTAACCAACTAACACACAAGTCACTTTTCAATACAGTTTTTATAGTTTTGTAAAACTATCAGCTTGTCACGCATATTTATACCATAAAGAGAGTCTTGTAAGATAATTCGGTCAAGACGAGAAGGCAGTACTCTGACAACAATATAAAAATCATGCAGGGTAACGGCAATCCAGACGCACTCTTGGTCCAACTCGCAAGTGGTGCTAGTTGGCAACAAGAGCGACTTAGAGGACGCTCGGGTTGTGTCCACCGAGCGGGCAGCCAGACTGGCTCGCGAATTGGGTTCGTTTTAGCTGTTGCTTGCTCTGCTGCTGCTGCTGGAGAGAGTGCTGCTTTTAGTAGAAAGACTGAACAAGTTTTAAAAGCAAGAGCTAGCATTTACCGCGGCAGCTTGTCTATCCCTGTCGTGGAAGTTTTAGTCACAATATTCATTCACCTGCATGGATTCTATGACGTCACTATTATTATGATATACCTGCGGAGCAACGAAAGCGCCGGGGCCACATAGTCTAAACGTAGCCTATGCTGGTGACTTAGTCACAGGAATAAGTTATTATATTGAATCAATTTTATAGTTTAGGTTTTGTTTTAATCCTAAAACGGCTAAAACGAGAGCTCTTCTACTAATGGGACGTCATCGATGTATTTATTCGTCATACAAGATATTTCCAAACGAAATTTAACTTAACTAGACAACGGAGTGCGTGCACTTTACTACGTCTGTCTTGTTCTCTATTTAGAGTTGTGCAAAACGTATTTATTTCAATTCATTCGCGATTTCTATACTTTTCCTAATTCTGTTCTTCTTTGTCCACTCGTTTCTGCTACCTTTTGTTGCCAAATTTTCTTCGCTCAACAGTTTTATTTACCTTGTTTTGAAATTTTTTAGGGGCCATAGTTAGGATGATGTATAAAGGTCTGGGTTCTGCCAAAGTTGCTTTCAATATATGCTTCAAACAGTTTAAAGTGTGTTTATAAAATTCTTTAACCGTTAGACCTAAAACGTTAACAACTATTTAAAAGCCTTTTCTGGATTTTTGTATGCATTCGCAAGAATCACGCTTGAATATAACGAAACACTACAGGTGCACCCAGATAAAGACTTATTCGTGGGACAATGCGCAAGTGATCCTAGTTGGCAACAAGTGCGACTTGGACGATGAGCGGGTTGTCAGCACAGAGAGGGGAAAACAGCTGTCTGATCAGCTTGGTAATTGCCCTATTTCTGGACCAACTCGTAACGTTTTCAACGAATAGTTTTTTAACCATAGCGTTCCACCTTGTTTAAGTAGCAAAATGTGTCATTGTGATCGTTTATAGTATTCGTAGTTCAATGGCTGTGTCCGAATTGGATCAAAAGGCAGCGAACCCATCTACCAGTTCTTCTCAATTTGTCTACGAATCATTGCAAAGCTGAATAACTTTGGTCGGAATTTCAACTCTCACCCTTTATTTCTATCCACTACAGCCAAGTTTTATAGCTTTGGGCTAGTGGGGTGGGTGATTGTTATTGATTCTCTGGTCGGCCCATCAACCCCCACCTTTCTTTTCTATCCACTGTAGTCCGGTTTTATAGCTTTGGGCTAGTGGGGTGGGTGATTGCTATCGATTCTCTGGTCGGCCCATCAACCCCCACTCCTTTCTTCTCTACCCCCTGTAGCCCAATTTTATAGTTTTAGGATAGTGGGGTGGGTGATTGCTATCGATTCTCTGGTCGGCCCATCAACCCCCACTCCTTTCTTCTCTACCCCCTGTAGCCCAATTTTATAGTTTTAGGATAGTGGGGTGGGTGATTGCTATCGATTCTCTGGTCGGCTCATCAACCCCCACTCCTTTCTTCTCTACCCCCTGTAGCCCAATTTTATAGTTTTAGGATAGTGGGGTGGGTGATTGCTATCGATTCTCTGGTCGGCTCATCAACCCCACCCCTTTCTTCTCTACCCCCTGTAGCCCAAATTTTAGGGTAGTGGGGTGGGTGATTTTGTTATCGATTCTCTCTGGTCGGCCCATCAGCCCCCGCCCCTCTTTTCTATCCACTGTAGCCCAATTTTATAGTTTATGCTAGTTGTGTGGTTGACTGTTCTCTGGTCGGCCTATCAACCCCCCCTTTCCGCCCCTTTCTATCCACACTAGTCTATTATAGCTATCGGCTTAGCACATTTTCATAAGCCAATGTTATTATGCTTTGTTATGATCTAATACAAAGAGAAAGAATTCGTTACATTCTGTCTACCTGTATTCAAGTACAGCCATTTAGCGTTTATTATCCAAAGTGTATTTATTTCCTTGGAATATAGTTTTACTGTAGTTGGTGACTGTCTTTTAATTTGCCTAGTTTACCGCATTCCTGTTGTTTATAGTATTGTACATTGTGCAACTGCCTAGTAAATGTTAAAATTAAAAGCTATCCTTTTTTGCACGGGTATCTTATGATTATTAAAAAAACATTGTCCCTTTCACCAACTAATCAGAAGTTTTAAAAAACAGTTTTCAAATTTCCCGATAATTAAAGGGAATAATAAGAAGACTCAGAAAGGGTTATATAAAAAAATTACCTGATTAATCATTAATGTTACAAGGCTTAGCTCTAGAAATTCCTTTTTGCTGACACAACCGTTACTATTTTAGTCAATGTCGTAAGTATGCGCAACTTTCTTTTTTTCCTTGCTAAAATATCTTTTAGCTGCACAACTTTCAGTGGCTTTAATTTTTTCTATCCAATTTTTAAACTGTTACCCAAATTTGGTGTTGTAAAAATAAACGACTTACCTGTGCTTATAAGAGGGAAATGGCAAGTATAATGTACAGCAATTAAAAATGCATTTATAATTATGGAATCAACTGCTCAATTCCAACACTTGCAATCCTCAGGCCTAGAGTTCTTTGAGACCTCTGCCAAAGAGAACATCAACGTCAAGGCCGTGTTCGAGCGCTTGGTAGACATCATCTGCGAGAAGATGTCCGAGTCCTTGGACAGCGACCCCAACATGATGCACAACACGGGTGAGTCCTCCCCTCACCCAGGGGAAAGCAGAGCATCCCCTGTGCTCTGCTTTTGTATAACTGCTCCCTCCCTCCCCTATCTCACCATCTCCCTCTCCCTCCCCTGTCTCACTATCTACCCTTCTATCTCCCCTGTCTCACTATCCACCTCTCCCTCCCCTGTCTGACTATCTACCTCTCCATCTCCCCTGTCTCACCATCTCCCTCCCCCCCCCCTGCCTCACTATCTACCTCTCCATCTCCCCTATCTCACTATCTACCTCTCCATCTCCCCTGTCTCATCCTCTCCCTCTCCATCTCCCAGTCTCACCATCTCCCTCTCCCTCTCCCTCTCCCCCATCTCACCATCTCCCTCTCCCTCCCCTGTCTCACCATCTCCCTCTCCCTCTCCCTCATCTCACCATCTCCCTCTCCCTCTCCCCCATCTCACCATCTCCCTCTCCATCTCCCCATCTCACCATCTCCCTCTCCATCTCCCCATCTCACCATCTCCCTCTTCCTCCCCTGTGTCACCATCTCCCTCTCCCTCTCCTGTCTCACCATCTCCCTCTCCCCCCCCATGTCTCGTGTCACCTTCTCTCCCTCTCCTGTCTCACCATCTCCCTCTCCTGTCTCACCATCTCCCTCTCCCCCCTGTCTTGTCACCGTCCCTCTCCTGTCTCACCATCTCCCCTCCCCCCTGTCTCGTCACCTTCTCTCCCTCTCCTGTCTCACCATCTCCTTTATAATCTCCCAGTTTCCGCCCTATTATCGCAGTTTCACTCTGTCCCAAGTTCGCCACTCGCACAGTTAACCAAACCCAACCCGATTGCTGAACTCTCGGCAGGCAACCGGCTCGAAGGCTTTGAGCAGCAATCTTCCTCCGGCTGCAGCTGTTAGAGCTGGCCGCCTGCTGCCGCTCGCGCCGGCCAGCCCGCCCGTTTTTCTCTTCTCTCTTTCCGTGCTCGATTGCATCATCTGCCGGAGCCTCATCTCTCTCATTTTGAATCCTGCCGGGCTTCATAACCCCCTCCCTCAAAATCAGCTGGACGTCACCGATCTGGTCAAGGAAGACGCGACAAGCGAACAGTCTATGAGCTCATTACTAATTGCAGTCATATTATAGACTATTTTTTGCAAAGATTCAATTTAATTATCATTGGCATCCATTTCAAGTACAAACAATAAGCTCGCGCTGGTCTAATGTTGTTCCGCGTTTAAAAATATTTAAAAGTATTGTACTTTTCCCGTTGAAAACGATACCGTCACAAGAGTCGCTAAAAAGTCGTTTCAAGCAACTCGCTACGAGCTAGTGACTCTTGTGACTTTTTAACGACTCAAAAGACTGTAGTCGGACGGAGACGTCAGGTGTTGAATTTTAAAAGAGTCGGGAAAGAGTCGTCCAAGAATTGTTGTTTTGGTGCTTAACTTTCTACTAACTCAGTAGGCTAGCTAGAGTGCAATTAGAGAGCAATGGGCTATACTGGGTGTTGATTGGGTAACTCTAACTCCGGCTCTTCTGCGACTTTTTAGCGACTCTTATCTTGCCATCTCGTAGTTTTAGAGTCGTCTGGAGTCGCTTCTTTCCTATTTAACCTGCGTCATCTGCAACGACTCCGAAACGCCAAGGTATTGTTTTCATCGGGTTTATTGGTTTACAAGATAATACGAGTATGAATCTGTGCAATTTTACAGTTAGAATAAATTTTCCTGATTCGTCCTTACTACTTATACTACTGAGTCATTGTGTTACTATTTGGGCCGCCAGTAGTGTGTATAAGTTTTTGCTTCACTGCATTGCGGCGTAGTTCAAATTGATTAACAGAACTACAGGTTTAGTAGAGTATTCAACTCCGATTGTCTTCGAGTAGCTATTAGTCTTGTTGCCTGTGCAATAATCCAAATGCCGCTCTGTTGTTTGGTGTCTTGGCTAAAAATTTCTTCACTCATTAATTATTATCGCTTAATTAAATTTTCCAGTGTCATTATGATGGGGCGCTTGTGCACTTATTAATCTAGATTGCAATATAATGAGAACTAGTGTTTGTTTTTGTGTGCCCAAAGCTCAAGATAAATTGTTAACAATAATTATTAGTTTTATTATATATTACTATACTTTATATATTTAATTAAATTTCGCCTGATAATCCGTCATCACCCCACCCGCCCTAATGTTATTTGAGTAGGCATGTAAAAGCCTTCTAATCTTAGGAGCGCAGAAATTGGAGTGAAGTCGTGTTACTATTTCTCTGTTCCTTTTGCTGCTCGTTGGAATTCGTTTTAAGTCCATCTGCTTGTCCTCGTCTGCTGTCTGTCTGTCTGTATGTCTGTCTGTCTGTCTGTATGTCTGTCTGTCTGTCTGCCTGTCTGTCTGTATGTCTGTCTGTCTGTATGTCTACCTGCCTGTCTGTCTGTCTGTCTGTCTGTATGTCTGTCTGTATGTCTGTCTGTCTGTCTGTCTGTCTGTCTGTATGTCTGTCTGTCTGTCTGTCTGTCTGTCTGTCTGTCTGTATGTCTGTCTGTCTGTCTGTCTGTCTGTCTGTCTGTATGTCTGTCTGTCTGTCTGCCTGTCTGCATTCTATGTCATTAGTTATTTATACACTGCTTTAAACCCTCATTGTGCATAATAAGTATATATAATTCACTGCTCTGTCTATATTGATGCATTATTCTGATTATTATATTATTTATTCATACATATATATTATAAAATGTGTTATTTACTATTGATGAATATACTCGCGTCAAACACACCAAATTAACTGTGTTACATTTTACTTTCTTATTTTGACATTTTTTTCGCTAGAAATTTTCCCAAATCCCCTCCAGTCTTAGCAACGCTTTAACCTTGTCCTGCTGTTGTCTGAAACTCTGTCTTTAAGCCTAGAGTTGGCCCGGGCGTTGCTCCCTTCTATTTTGAGGTGTGCTCTAGTTAAAACAAACACAAAACGGCCATATATCTATATGTTATTCGCGTAAAGTCATTGACCCATCGCATTAATAATATTATTATATATACAAAGACTATTAAATATGATTAAATAAAACTGTTGCATCAAAACAAAATTATTACTTTTTTTCGAGTCTCAAGCTTGCGTGGATTTTTTGCGCCTAAAATTTGTTTTTATATTTTCTGTTTCAGTGGCTGTTCGGTCGAGAAGCGAATGGGGTCATAAATTGAGCTTACTGTCACTGACCTCAGACTGGGGTCATATATTGTGGTCAAGTTGGGGTCATAGTGGTCAGATTGGGGTTATAGATAGTGGTCAGGTTGGGGTCATAGATAGTGGTCAGGTTGGGGTCATAGATTGTGGTCAGGTTGGGGTCATAGATTGTGGTCAGGTTGGGGTCATAGATTGTGGTCAGGTTGGGGTCATAGATAGTGGTCAGGTTGGGGTCATAGATAGTGCTCAGGTTGGGGTCATAGATTGTGGTCATGTTGGGTCATATATAGTGGTCAGGTTGGGTCATGTATAGTGGTCATTTCGGGCTCATATATAGTGGTCAGGTTAACGTAATAAATAGTGGGCAGGTTGGTGTCATAGATAGTAGTCAGGCTAGGGTCACGTTGAGTTTATGTCTAGTGCTCAGGTTGGTGCATGTGATTAGGTTGGGGTCATGCCTAGTGCTCAGGTTGGGGTCATGTGGTCAGGTTAAGTTCAAGTGTTCAATTTGGGACCATGTTTAGTAATCAGGTCTGGGTCATCTGTTCAGGGCAAGATCATGTGATTAGGTTGTGGTTATCTGCTCAGGTTGGAATTATATCTAGTGGTCAGGTTGGGTCATGAAATCATGCTGGGGTCATGTGCTCAGGTTATGGTCGTGTGCTCAGTTCAGATTAGGGTCATGTCTACTGCTGATTTTGCCTGGTTATTTTGTTCAGGTGTCATGTCTAGTGCTCAGGTTGGGATCATATCTAGTTTTCAGTTTGGGATCATATCTAGTGCTCAGGTTGGGATCATATCTAGTGGTCAGTTTGGGATCATATCTAATGCTCAGGTTGGGATCATATCTAGTGGTCAGTTTGGGATCATATCTAGTGCTCAGGTTGGGATCATATCTAGTGGTCAGTTTGGGATCATATCTAGTGGTCAGTTTGGGATCATATCTAGTGGTCAGGTTGGGATCATATCTAGTGCTCAGGTTGGGATCATATCTAGTGCTCAGTTTGGGATCATATCTAGTGCTCAGGTTAGGATCATATCTAGTGGTCATGTTGGGATCATATCTAGTGCTCAGGTTAGGATCATATCTAGTGGTCATGTTGGTATCATTTCTTAGCTGCTAGCTTCAAGCACTAGTTAGCTGACGAGGCATTCTATTGCCATAGTTACCCGGCCGTTTACCCAAGGTTGCTCCTGCACATTGTGTGGTCTTTTGATGGCGCGAGCCTCAGACTAGCAGGCAGGCTATTATTCTCTGTCAATGCAGTCAGCGCCATGCTCGCTGACGATGCTGAAGAAGAAGAAAACGAATTTTCGAGCCTTCGCGACCAGGCGCAGCGGTTGCGGCGCGAGAATTCGGGTTTGTCGCGCCGCCTGGCCGAGGCCGAGGCGCAGAGAAACGCCGCTGTCGCCGGCCTCCGTCGCTGCCGGCTGACCGTGGCGCGGCTGAGGCACCGGGCGGCCGCGGCTGAGGCCAGTCGGAGGGAGATGGTTGCCTTGTCGACGCTCGACAAGCTGCGACAGCTGGCGGCGGAGGTCGAGGCAAAGTCTCGGCGACCGTCGAACGCTCTGTCGGCCTGCCTGCGGACCTGGGAGGAGCAGCTGCGGCTGGCTCGGTGAGCAGTGAGCAGTCTGGGTTACTGTTTTCTGTGAAAATAAAGTGAGGGTTTTTGCCTTCTGTCATTTCCGTCTTGTGAAAGTTCTTGCTGCCTGTCTGTCTGTTTGTCTGTCTGTCTGTCTGCCTGTCTGTCTGTCTGTTTGTCTGTCTGTCTGTCTGTCTGTCTGCCTGTCTGTCTGTCTGTCTGTCTGTCTGTCTGTCTGTCTGTCTGTCTGTCTGTCTGTCTGTCTGTCTGTCTGTCTTTCTGTCTGTCTGTCTGTCTGTCTACCTGTCTGTCTGTCTGTCTGTCTGTCTGTCTGTCTGTCTGTCTGTCTGTCTGTCTGCCTGTCTGTCTGTCTGTCTGCTTTACAGACCTACTGACCGTAGTATTTGAGTGCATTTTCATCGCCGCAGGCGGTTTCTCCTCTCTCTGAATGGCTCTCCTGTGCGTATGGGAGATAGAATCGGAGCAAAGGGATTGATCACCAGAGTAAATCATAAAATATTTTTTAAACACCCCCTACTGATGCTTTCAAGGCGTCTCCGCACCGAAGCCGACAGCCGTCTTGCCGCCGACACGTCGCCCTCCGCAGCGTCGTCAACATCGTCAACAGCCTTCTTATCGACGACGCCTCCGACGCCGCCTTCGCCGGATTCTCCGCCGGCGCTGCCTCCGTCGCCCGACTTCGACCTGCTGCGGCTTCCAGCTGAATCGCCGACCCAGCCAGCGCAGTCCTCGCTGCCGACTTCGCGGTCGCCGACTGTCGCCGTCGCCGTTGAACCAATCGATCGTCGAGTCTGGCGCCGCGTCGTCGAAGTGCTGCCGGACGCTTCGCTGGCCTCGGTGGCGGCGGCCCTCGCCAACATGCCGGCCATTGAGCGAGTTCGCGCGTCCGAGACCGACTTGGTCTCCGCCGCTGTCGCCCAACTGCTGGTCGACGTCGATAAAACGGCGGAGGATGACGCCGCCGGATCGACGCTGCCGCCGCCTCCGCCCGGCCTGGCTTTTGATGCGCCTCTGTGCGCCGTCTGCCAGGAGGCGCTGCCAACGACTGACGGTCACCGACAGCGGCTGCGTCAGCTGACTTGCGGTCACCGGTTTCACGAGGACTGCGTCAGGCGATGGCTGGCGGAGTGCTCGGCCTGTCCCACCTGTCGGAGGCACTACCTCATGCCCGAGGACTTCCCGCCCTTGGTTTAGGCGCTGGAGTGATACTACTGAGTGTCTAGAACTCAGTTTAGTCACGTGCGCGCCTCTTGTGTAAATGGCAGCTGGGTTGAATTGAGTTTAAAAGAATGGAATTCGAAATTGAATTTGATCAAAGTGAGAATTAGGCGCTATAGTGAGAATTGTGTCTCATAGTGAAGGTTTGGCGCCAAAATGTGAACCGAACGACAAAGAATTGAGCGCCAAAGTGAGAATTGGGTGCCATAGTGTGGGTTAGGCGCCAAAGTGAGAATTGGGTGCCATAGTGTGGGTTAGGCGCCAAAGTGAAAATTGGGCGCCTTTTACTCTTTCTGTGTAAATTATAACACTTATATGCGCTACACACTACTGGGCACGAATGGCGCGTGTGTGACTTGAATATGAACTAATCTGAGGCTGTTTTCTTGTACTTTTGGTGCAGGTGACGAAGAGTTTAAATTCTGATTGACTAATGGTACAATTTTTGTGTAAATTTTGCATTTTTGATTATATGTATATAGATAACTTTATAATTAGTTCTATTTAATTTTTTAACACGGGAAACTACATTAAGCATGATTAAGAAGTATTCGGGGCAAGCCTTATCCATTTTTCATTTTTGTTGATTCCTAAATTGATTACTATATTTTGTAATTTTATTCATTCTGCTCATATTTTATTGTGCCTGCTAGTGACTTCTGTTTGCTGCCAATTTTGGGATAAGTTTGACCAGTCTTGTAAATTCAATACACTGCCGATTCGTGGCCTACGACTTGAAACTTTTATTTAAAAAACGGGTTCCTCCTGCAGTTCTACCAATTCCTTCCTGCAGTTCTACCAACTCCTTCCTGCAGTTCTACCAACTCGTTCCTGCAGTTCTACCAACTCGTTCCTGCAGTTCTACCAACTCGTTCCTGCAGTTCTACCAACTCGTTCCTGCAGTTCTACCAATTCCTTCCTGCAGTTCTACCAACTCCTTCCTGCAGTTCTACCAGCTCCTTCCTGCAGTTCTACCAATTCCTTCCTGCAGTTCTACCAACTCCTTCCTGCAGTTCTACCAACTCGTTCCTGCAGTTCTACCAACTCGTTCCTGCAGTTCTACCAACTCGTTCCTGCAGTTCTACCAACTCGTTCCTGCAGTTCTACCAACTCGTTCCTGCAGTTCTACCAACTCGTTCCTGCAGTTCTACCAACTCGTTCCTGCAGTTCTACCAACTCGTTCCTGCAGTTCTACCAATTCCTTCCTGCAGTTCTACCAACTCCTTCCTGCAGTTCTACCAGCTCCTTCCTGCAGTTCTACCAATTCCTTCCTGCAGTTCTACCAACTCCTTCCTGCAGTTCTACCAACTCGTTCCTGCAGTTCTACCAACTCGTTCCTGCAGTTCTACCAACTCGTTCCTGCAGTTCTACCAACTCGTTCCTGCAGTTCTACCAACTCGTTCCTGCAGTTCTACCAACTCGTTCCTGCAGTTCTACCAATTCCTTCCTGCAGTTCTACCAACTCCTTCCTGCAGCTCTACCAACTCCTTCCTGCAGTTCTACCACCTACCCCTGCAAGTTCTACCGTCTACCTCTGTAGTTGTAATCTACCCTACTCTCTAATGCACGTGTTCCACTTATTCTCTCACTTTTACCCACGTACAATTGCAAAATCTTATCTAACCTAATCTCTTACTTAACTACAGATTTTCAGAGTCTTCGACATGTACCGCCAGCTTTGCCTGCCGCTGCTACTGCTGTTGTTGCTGCTGCTGCTCCGCCAGGCTGGCCCCGCCGCGGCTCGCTACGAGCCCAACTGGCAGTCGCTGGACAGCCGGCCCCTGCCGGGCTGGTACGACCAGGCCAAGATTGGCGTCTTCATTCACTGGGGCGTGTTCTCCGTGCCAGGGTTCGGCAACGAGTGGTTCTGGTGGCGCTGGCGCGGTGTACCGCCTTTTGTGCGGCCTGAGCAGCCGTTTGTGGACTTTATGGCGGCAAACTATCCGCCAGGATTCACCTATGCCGACTTTGCCAGGGAGTTCAAGGTGCGGCGCCTGCTGTCTCAGGGGTGGGGTTTGGGAAAAGACACAAGGTGGTGCGAAAAGACACAAGATGGTGGGAAAAAACAAGATGGTGAGAAAAGACACAAGATGGTGAGAAAAGGCACAAGATGGTGGGAAAAAACAAGATGGTGAGAAAAGACACAAGATGATGAGAAAAGGCACAAGATGATGAGAAAAGACACAAGATGGTGAGAAAAGACACAAGATGGTGGGGAAAGACACAAGATGATGAGAAAAGACACAAGATGGTGAGAAAAGACACAAGATGGTGAGAAAAGACACAAGATGGTGGGAAAGACACATGATGATGTGGAAAGACACAAGGTGGTGCGGAAAGACACAAGATGGTGAGAAAGGACAAAAGATGGTGAGAAAAGGCACAAGATGGTGGAGAAAGACACAAGAAGGTGTAGAAAGACACAAGATGGTGGGAAAGGACACAAGATGGTGAGAAAGGACAAAATATGGTGAGAAAAGACACAAGATGGTGAGAAAAGGCACAAGATGGTGGAGAAAGACACAAGAAGGTGTAGAAAGACACAAGAAGGTGGAGAAAGACACAGGTGGTGCGGAAAGACACAAGATGGTGAAAAAAGGCACAAGATGGTGGAGAAAGATACAAAAAGGTGAAGAAAGACACAAGATGGTAGGAAAGACACAAGATGGTGAGAAAAGACACAAAATGGTGGGCAAAGACGAAAGAAAGTTGAAAAGACACTATGGTGTGGAAAGACACAAGATGGTGACGAAGTACACAAGAAGGTGAGAAAAGACACAAGGTGGTGAGAAAAGACACAATATGGTGGAGAAAGACACAAGATGGTGGAGAAAGACACAAGATGGTGAGGAAAGACACAAGATGGTGGGAAAAGACACATGATGGTAGAGAAAGACACAAGATGGTGGGGAAAGACACAAGATGGTGAGGAAAGACAAAAGAAGTTGAGAAAAGACACAAGATGGTGAGGAAAGACACAAGATGGTGACGACAGACATGAAGTTGAGAAAAGACACAAGATGGTGGGGAAAGACACAAGAAGATGGGGGAAGACACAAGATGGTGGGGAAAGACACAATAACGGAGTGTGCATTCGCTTCGCCATCAAACCCAGGCCGAGCTGTTCAACCCAAGAACAGCTCGGTGGGAAAAGACACAAGAAGATGGGGAAATACACAAGATGGTGGGGAAAGACACAATAACGGAGTGTGCATTCGCTTCGCCATCAAACCCAGGCCGAGCTGTTCAACCCAAGAACAGCTCGGTGGGAAAAGACACAAGAAGATGGGGAAAGACACAAGATGGTGGGGAAAGACACAATAACGGAGTGTGCATTCGCTTCGCCATCAAACCCAGGCCGAGCTGTTCAACCCGGAGGCGTGGGCGGACACCCTGTCCCGCTCCGGTGCCAAATACGTAGTGCTAACTTCCAAGCATCACGAAGGCTACTGCCTGTGGAACACCAGCCATTCGTTCAATTGGAACTCGGCGCAGGTTGGCTCCGGTCGCAATCTGCTAGCCGAACTGGCTGCCGCTATTCGAAATCGCAGCGACGGCCCCCGATTCGGCGTTTATCACTCCCTGTACGAATGGTACAATCCGCTGTACTTGACTGACGCGCAAAATAACTTTGTGACGCAAGACTTTGTTCGCTATAAGACTATGGCGGAGCTGTACGAATTGGTCAATCAGTACCGGCCTGAGGTCATCTGGAGCGATGGGGATGCCGGTGAGATATATTCTGAGTCTATTTTAATAGTTGGGAGGTCAACTGACCCCTTGGCACATAGTTTTCATGAAGGTCAGCTGACCCTGACCCACTTTACCTGCAGTCCATTTAGTGGTCAAGTTATCCCCCCCCCCCAGACTTGCATTATGTGTGGAGGTCAACTGACCACCTTGACATTCAGTATGTATGAAGGTCAACTGATTCCCCTTGAAATTAAGTTTACAGTGGAGGTCAGCTGACCCCCCCTTGATATGCAGTCTATAGTGGAGGTCAGCTGACCCCCCTTGACATTCAGTCTATAGTGAAGGTCAGCTGACCCCCCTTAGCATGCAGTCTATAGTGAAGGTCAGCTGACCCCCTTGACATGCAGTCTATAGTGGAGGTCAGCTGACCCCCCTTGACATGCAGTCTATAGTGGAGGTCAGCTGACCCCCCTTGACATTCAGTCTATAGTGAAGGTCAGCTGACCCCCCTTAGCATGCAGTCTATAGTGAAGGTCAGCTGACCCCCTTGACATGCAGTCTATAGTGGAGGTCAGCTGACCCTCTTGACATGCAGTTGATAGTGGAGGTCAGCTGACCCCCTTGACATGCAGTTTATAGTGGAGGTCAGCTGACCCCCTTGACATGCAGTCTATAGTGAAGGTCAGCTGACCCTGACATGCAGTCTAAAGTGGAGGTCAGCTGACCCCCCTTGACATGCAGTCTATAGTGAAGGTCAGCTGACCCCCTTAGCATGCAGTCTATAGTAAAGGTCAGCTGACCCCCTTGACATGCAGTTGATAGTGAAGGTCAGCTGACCCCCTTGACATGCAGTCTATAGTGGAGGTCAGCTGACCCCCTTGACATGCAGTCTATAGTGGAGGTCAGCTGACCCCCTTGACATGCAGTCTATAGTGGAGGTCAGCTGACCCCCTTGACATGCAGTCTATAGTGGAGGGTCAGCTGACCCCCTTGACATGCAGTTTATATAAAGGTCCCCGACCCCAATTGACTCCCCTAGAGCTGGCTCTCCAAACCAACAAATCTATCACGTGACCAAACCGCCTGGCCCCCCAGGCGTTCCGGAGTACTGGAACTCCACCGAGTTCCTGGCCTGGCTGTACAATGACAGTCCAGTGCGCGACTCCGTGGTCACCAACGACAGGTGGGGCTTCGGCACCGCGTGCAAACACGGCGGCTACTTCACCTGCCAGGACGGTTACAACCCGGGCAAGCTGGTGTCCTACAAATTCGAGAACGCTATGACCCTCATCAAAGGAAGCTGGGGCTACGTTAGAAATCTTCGATTAACCGATATTTATAGCTTAGACGAGATGCTAGAGACTGTTGTGAGCACGGTCAGCTACGGTGGCAATGTCCTCATGAACATTGGCCCCACCTCGTACGGAGTGATCCCTGCGCTGCTGGAGGAGCGGCTGCTTCAACTGGGAGACTGGCTGTCAATCAACGGAGAGGCTGTGTACAATAGTACACCTTGGCACCTAGTGCAGAGGGATGCCAATGCTACTCAGCTGGTAAGTTTCACAGATGGGAATATTATTCCCACTGAGAACTTCCCAATAATTGATTATCAATTATTGAGAATTATCCCCATACTAATTATCCCCGTACTAAATTATCCCCATACTGAATTATCCCCCATACTGAATTATCCCCCATACTGAATTATCCCCATACTGAATTATCCCCATACTGAATTATCCCCGTACTGGATTATCCCCCATACTGAATTATCCCCGTACTGGATTATCCCCCATACTGAATTATCCCCATACTGAATTATCCCCATACTGAATTATCCCCATACTGAATTATCCCCGTACTGGATTATCCCCCATACTGAATTATCCCCGTACTGGATTATCCCCCATACTGAATTATCCCCATACTGAATTATCCCCATACTGAATTATCCCCGTACTGAATTATCCCCGTACTGAATTATCCCCCATACTGAATTATCCCCATACTGAATTATCCCCCATACTGAATTATGCCCCATACTGAGTTATCCCCATACTGAATTATCCCCATACTGAATTATGCCCATACTGAATTATCCCCATACTGAATTATCCCCATACTGGATTATCCCCCATACTGAATTATGCCCATACTGAATTATCCCCATACTGAATTATCCCCATACTGAATTATGCCCATACTGGATTATCCCCATACTGAATTATGCCCATACTGAATTATCCCCATACTGAATTATCCCCATACTGGATTATCCCCCATACTGAATTATGCCCCATACTGAGTTATACTGAGTTATCCCCATACTGAATTATCCCCATACTGAATTATCCCCATACTGAATTATCCCCATACTGGATTATCCCCCATACTGAATTATGCCCATACTGAATTATCCCCATACTGAATTATCCCCATACTGAATTATGCCCATACTGGATTATCCCCATACTGAATTATGCCCATACTGAATTATCCCCATACTGAATTATCCCCATACTGAATTATCCCCCATACTGAATTATGCCCCATACTGAGTTATCCCCATACTGAATTATCCCCATACTGAATCATGCCCATACTGAATTATCCCCGTACTGAATTATCCCCATACTGAATTATCCCCATACTGAATAATCCCCATAACCCCCCAGGTGTACTACACCAGCCGGCCAGACCTTGGCTCAGTGTACGCCTTCCTGATGTCCGGCCCTCCAGCGCCTGGCGCCGGGCCCGTCCGCCTGGCGTCGCCCAAATTCGCCGCGCCAGGCGCCAACGCCACCCTGCTAGGCTGTCCGACGGCGGCTCCGCCTGTCCGGCTCGCCTACCGGCCGGGCGTGTCCGGAGTCTATCTGACTCTGCCCGGACAGGCCAATTGTCCGGATCTGCTGTCCGGACCCGGAGGACCTTGGGTTGTCAAAATCAATGGCCTGCTGTGAATATCGATTCGCTTACTGCAGCCGATATGTATAGAAGTAAATATTTTGCTGTTTATGATAAGTGCAAGAGCAATAATTTGAGAACATTTTTGTCCTCTCTCTGGTTTAATTTTTGTCGATAAAAAATTAACTCGCATATTATGAGACCCTTCTGCATTCCTTTATTATTCCTTTCTATTCAGCTCCCCTCTTCAAAGAGCGCAGCTTTTAATTTGGGGGGGGGGGTGCCATCGTGGGAGCGCCAGCACCAAGTACCCTATCTGCCTACGATTTGTGTACGATAAAATTTTACAAAATAATATCATCGTTATATTTGCAATTTTAAATATCAAATTTTCTTTTACATTGGAAGGATGATTTGATAAGAAATTTTAAAATTACTTGCATTCTTTTTTTCTCGGTAGACATTTCGCATTTTTATCTGATTCTTATTCATGCTATAACTGACCTGAACTTTATTCTATCTGATATATTACTCTGATTTAAATATATTCTGCGAACCGCTGGGGTTGCGGTCTCGTCACTTTCTACTAAAAGGTGTTTCGCTTTACTTCTTTCTGCTTCTTGCTTTTTATGTACGAGTATGATTATGATAGCTATTGAAGATTTGGTGGCTTAGGAGACATTGCTGGCTTCACTCTCATCTCCTCTCCTCCTCTCCTCCCTCTCCTCTCCTCCCTCTCCTCTGCTCTCCTCCTCTCGTTTCCTCCCTCTCCTCTCCTCCTCTCGTTTCCTCCCTCTCCTCTCCTCTCCTCCTCTCGTTTCCTCCCTCTCCTCTCCTCCCTCTCCTCTCCTCCTCTCCTCTCTTCCTCTCTTCTCATCCCTCTCCTCTCCTCTCCTCTCCTCCTCTTCTCCTCCTCTCTTATCATCCCTCTCCTCCTCTCCTCTCCTCTCCTCTCGTCTCCTCTCGTCCCCTCTCCTCTCCTCTCGTCTCCTCTCCTCTCCTCCCTCTCCTCTCCTCCCTCTCCTCTCCTCCCTCTCCTCTCCTCCCTCTCCTCTCCTCCCTCTCCTCTCCTCCCTCTCCTCTCCTCCTCTCCTCTCTTCCTCTCTTCTCATCCCTCTCCTCTCCTCTCCTCTCCTCCTCTCCTCTCTTCCTCTCTTCTCATCCCTCTCCTCTCCTCTCCTCTCCTCCTCTTCTCCTCCTCTCTTATCATCCCTCTCCTCCTCTCCTCTCCTCTCCTCTCCTCTCCTCTCGTCTCCTCTCGTCCCCTCTCCTCTCCTCTCGTCTCCTCTCGTCCCCTCTCCTCTCCTCTCCTCCCTCTCCTCTCCTCCCTCTCCTCTCCTCCCTCTCCTCTCCTCCCTCTCCTCTCCTCCCTCTCCTCTCCTCCCTCTCCTCTCCTCGTCTCCTCTCCTCCTCTCCTCTCCTCTCCTTCCTCTCCTCTCAGTCTCCTCTCCTTTCCTCCCTCTCCTCTCCTCCCTCTCCTCTCCTCTCCTCTCGTTCCTCTCCTCTCAGTCTCCTCTCCTTTCCTCCCTCTCCTCTCCTCCCTCTCCTCTCCTCTCCTCTCGTTCCTCTCCTCTCAGTCTCCTCTCCTTTCCTCCCTCTCCTCTCCTCCCTCTCCTCTCCTCTCCTCCCTCTCCTCTCCTCTCCTCCCTCTCCTCTCCTCTCCTCCGCTCCCTCTCCTCTCCTCTCTCTCTCCTCTCCTCTCCTCTCTCTCTCATCTCCTTCCTCTCCTCTCCTTCCTCTACTTCTCTTCCTTTATCATCTCATCTCCGATCTCCTTTTTCTCATCTCATCGCTTTTGTTTACACTTACTGTGCTCTTTTGTGCTCCACCTCTAGTATACTACCCATAGTCTGTTCCCCGCTCCCCTCTCCTCCGCTAGCTCCGCTGAAGCAGGCCCAGTCGCAATCGCACAGCTCCGGCCTGCAGCATGATTGTAAGGCCGCTATTCGACTATCAGTTCCGCGTGATAGTGATCGGCAACACCATGGTCGGCAAGTCCTCGCTAGTTCGCCACTTTGTCGAGGACGGCGCCCCGCAGCAGCTGTCCTGCGAGCCAACAGTTGGCGTCGACTTTTTCGCTCGCACCGTCCAATTGTCTGACGGCCGCCGGGTGAAGCTGACCCTGTGGGACACCGCCGGCCAGGAGAAGTTCCGCTCCATCACCCGGTCCTACTATCGCAACGCTGTCGCCGCTCTCATCGTCTTCGACGTCGGCTGTCGGGCCAGCTTTGAGGCCGTGCCGGCCTGGCACGCCGAAGCCAGACGGTGCATGGCTAGCGAGCACGCCTGCTGCCTGCTAGTCGGTCAGAAGGCCGATCTGCCGCCCGCGCTACGCCGGGTTGGAGCAGACGAAGCTGCCTACATGGCCGCCCAGCTGGGCGTGCCCTATATGGAGACTTCCGCGGTCAGCGGCTTGAATATTGACGCTACGTTTTGTCATTTGGCTCAGCTGGTGTACAGCCAGTTCGCTGCCGGCAGTTACGATGGCAAGCTGGGTCGCGGAGGCGGCGGTGTCGGGAACGGAAACGGCGCCGACTGGGACGGGATTCGAGTCGGCTACGCTCCCTACGGCACTTTTGCCGACTCGGCCTTCCGGATCGGCGACGATTCTAATGGGAAAGGAAATGGAGGCTGTTGCTAGGGCCAGTGAGGACTGTTGCTAGGGCCAGTGAGGACTGTTGCTAGGGCCAGTGAGAACTGTTGCTAGGGCCAGTGAGAACTGTTGCTAGGGCCAGTGAGAACTGTTGTAAGGGTTTGATGGTAATAATAATAATAGTAATAATTGATTACACCTGCCCTAAAGGCCAAATGTGCAACCGACAGCTCAGCCGCAGCTATGGCGCGGCGCATCTGAAGGCTGCGTACGGCTGTTCTGTCTAAGGACTGGGGGGGGGGTCGCCACACACCCTCAATTACCCCAGCTAATAATCGCACAGGCCATTGCTAAGGCAGCGGAGGTTGTTGCTATGGTCGCAAAGGTTGTTGCTATGGTTGCTAAGACCGTTGCTAAGCAGCGGAGGTTGTTGCAAGGGTAGCAGAAGCGGAAGGGCTATGAGTATGATTGCTGAGATCAATAGTTGATAATTGACTCTAGAGATTATTACTAAAATTAATGAAAACGGCCGCCTCAGCTTAAAGCAATGAGTACATGTAAGATTACTGCGGTAAATGAAACATGGTTGCTAAGATAGCTGAAGCTGTTGCCAATGTCAATGAGTGTTTGTATTAATGAGCAATCGTTGCTAGTGTACGAGTAATGGAACGAACGTGTTGCTAACGTTAGAAAGGCCGGTCCTCCTCCTCTGTGATTGAGAAAACAGCACTAGGCGTTTAGAAAGTACATAAATGAACGCGCAGTTTTTCAACACATTTGACTTTCTTGCCTTCTTTTTTGTTTTCAATCTGCACTGTAATTATTTTGTTTTTTATTTGCAGAAAGCTTATTGTATAGAAAACATACTACATTTTTCTATTTTATGTTATTGGTTTGTCTTACTGTCCATCTGTCTGTCTGTCTGTCTGTCTGTCTGTCTGTCTGTCTGTCTGTCTGCCTGCCTGCCTGCCTGCCTGCCTGCCTGCCTGCCTGCCTGCCTGCCTGCCTGTCTGCTCATTCTGTCTGTCTGTCTGCCTGCCTGCCTGCCTGCCTGTCTGCTCAGTCTGTCTGTCTGTGTGTCTGTCTGTCTGTCTGTCTGTCTGCCTGCCTGCCTGCCTGCCTGCCTGCCTGCCTGCCTGCCTGCCTGCCTGTCTGCTCATTCTGTCTGTCTGCCTGCCTGCCTGCCTGCCTGCCTGCCTGTCTGCTCAGTCTGTCTGTCTGTGTCTGTCTGTCTGTCTGTCTGTCTGTCTGTCTGTCTGCCTGCCTGCCTGCCTGCCTGCCTGTCTGCTCAGTCTGTCTGTCTGTGTGTCTGTCTGTCTGTCTGTCTGTCTGTCTGTCTGTCTGTCTGTCTGCCTGCCTGCCTGCCTGCCTGCCTGCCTGCCTGCCTGCCTGCCTGCCTGTCTGCTCATTCTGTCTGTCTGCCTGCCTGCCTGCCTGCCTGCCTGTCTGCTCAGTCTGTCTGTCTGTGTCTGTCTGTCTGTCTGTCTGTCTGTCTGTCTGTCTGCCTGCCTGCCTGCCTGCCTGCCTGTCTGCTCAGTCTGTCTGTCTGTGTGTCTGTCTGTCTGTCTGTCTGTCTGTCTGTCTGTCTGTCTGTCTGTCTGTCTGTCTGTCTGTCTGCCTGCCTGTCTGCCTTTCCGCCTGTCTGCTCAGTCTGTCTGTCTGTCTGTCTGTCTGTCTGTCTGCCTGTCTGCTCATTCTGTCTGTCTGTCTGCCTGTCTGCTCATTCTGTCTGTCTGTCTGCCTGCCTGCCTGCCTGCCTGTCTGCCTGCCTGCCTGCCTGCCTGTCTGCTCATTCTGCCTGCCTGTCTGCCTGCCTGCCTGCCTGCCTGTCTGCTCATTCTGTCTGTCTGTCTGCCTGCCTGCCTGCCTGCCTGTCTGCTCAGTCTGTCTGTCTGTGTGTCTCTCTGTCTGTCTGTCTGTCTGTCTGTCTGTCTGTCTGTCTGTCTGTCTGCCTGCCTGTCTGCCTTTCCGCCTGTCTGCTCAGTCTGTCTGTCTGTCTGTCTGTCTGTCTGTCTGTCTGCCTGCCTGCCTGCCTGCCTGCCTGTCTGCTCAGTCTGTCTGTCTGGCTGTCTTTCTGTCTGTCTGTCTGTCTGTCTTTCTGTCTGTCTGTCTGTCTGTCTGTCTGTGATCATCTCATTGTCCGAATTGGTAACTGGCCACTGTATTATAAGTCATGGATAATAATTAATAGAGGTTCTGTTTGCATGAATATCTTAATTATGTGCTAGCTTAATTTGATTGTCCGGTTCAAGGCCACACATTTTTTCTGATGCTAGATATTATATTTTGTATCCTGTCTATAATTTCCTAATTTCCTTAGTTAGTATTCCCTGAATCTGTATTTTTCTTAACTAATTTTCCTGCATAATAAATGATTATTGTTCTTAGATCAATTATTGTCAAAGTCCTTCAAGCTTCACACTGATCAGTCATCTTCCATTTTTATAGTTTCTGTTTTGTCATTTTTGTGATTTATGAACAAGTTTTCTGGTTTTTTAGATTTTTGTGACTTTCTTTCATTTAAGAGCAAGTTTTTTGTTTACATTTATGCTATTAAGTTTTGTTCCTAACACCAATTTTTACACTCCTGAATATTTAAAAACAGGAGTTTTTAAATATTCAGGAGTATTGTGCAGCCTGACACAAATCTGCACACTCCTGACACAAATCTACACACACCTGACACAAATTTACACTTGTCTGACAAATCTACACACACTTGACAAAAATCTACACACTCCTGACACAAATTTACACTTGTCTGACAAATCTACACACACTTGACAAAAATCTACACACTCCTGACACAAATTTACACTTGTCTGACAAATCTACACACACTTGACAAAAATCTACACACTCCTGACACAAATTTACACTTGTCTGACAAATCTACACACACTTGACAAAAATCTACACACGCCTAACACAAATCTACACACGCCTGACACAAATCTACATACGCCTGACACAAATCTACACACGCCTGACACAAATCCACACTCCTGACACAAATCTGCACACTCCTGACACAAATTCGAGCGCCAGCATTCTAAGTTTGCTTTCAAATTTTATCGAAAAGCTGTTTGTTTTTACAATTTTGTTTCAAAGTCCTGATTTCCTTGCAAACGGTACTGGTTCTCATACTGTCTTATTGGTGTGATGCGGTGTATTGATATTCAACTTGTGTCATTTGTGTCAGTCAATTTCTAACCAGATATTCTTTTTTAACGCTTCGCTTTTTTGTGTCAATAGTTTTGCTAATTAAAACTTTTATTTAGAGAAAAAAATAATTTAGTCGATTTCATCACTTCCAATTGTGCGCCATCGTGTATTGTTTTGTTGTTGTTTAGGCGATCAAAATTTATGTTAAAATGTTTCCTGAAAATAGTATCAAATTTTTTATGAGCCGCTTATCAAATGATGCCAGGTTTTCCTAACTGTTTCTAAACTGAAATACATGTGACATTTGTGCTTGTTCTTTACTCTGCACTACTTCTTGTATGTATGAATATATAAGTATTCCCAGGAGGGCTCAGGGGACCCTGGCGTGACGCCTTTGTCGACATCGTCCTGAGCACATACAAGCTCGCCAATACTGTACGCAGGCACTCACTCACACACGCTCACACAGAGTATACACAGCGGCCCTGACTTACTAATCGTCAGGCATGTACACTCTGTGTCTTAGAGGTTGTCCTTGTACATTGTGGGCGTGAATCGAATGTGTTTGCGCACGGAATCGAACCAGGGGTCATGGTGCGAGATTCGCAGACGCGTTTACCGCTTCCAGGGTTTTAGCTCTTCCCAACAGGAAGTGCCCCCCGCCCCAAAGTTGATATTCAAATCCTCAATCAATGATACTCAGCACTGCATGCATTTCTCATAAGTTTTACTGAACATCCCTAATCTCCCAATCCCATGCTCCAGACCGCCACAGCCGCCCGGCCGCAATGACCAAGACCGGCACCGGCAGCGCCAGGAAGTGGCAGCGGCGCCAACTCCGCGAAGGCATCGCCCAGGACGAGGCGGAGATCCGACGCTACTCCCGCCTGCTGAAGCTCAACAAGCGCCGGAAATCGCAGGCCCGCCTTCCGAAAGTGTTCAAAGACACCGGCCTGGACTACCTGCTGGATATTGTAGGCGGCGACAGCGACAAAGAAGACGGCGACGACAACGATCTTCGGGATAAAAATCCCTTCGACGAGGCCAGGGTGGCCGAGATCGTCAGGGAGTGTCCGGAGAGCGCCGAGTACTACAGCCAGCTGCGCGCCGCCTCGGAGGCAGCAAAAACCAAGCAACAAATGAAGAAGACAAAGAAAGCCAAGAGACGGCGGATCAGTTCTGTTGGAGCAGAAGCAGAAGAGGATAGTGTAGAACAAAAGGAAGAGGAGCAGGTGGCCGAGCCGGCGCCAAAGAAGCCCGACCTGTACGGCCGTGACTTGGCCACCAGCGGTGTCAAGCCGTCGACAAGCGCTGAGCAGCTGGTGGACTCCGTGGAGTCCGAGGAGCTGCTGAACCAGCTGCGCAGGCGGATGCGCGGCCTGGTTAACCGGGTCAGCGAGAGGGTGCTAGCTCGGGTCTCGGCCGAGCTGGAATCTGTCTACTTGTCCAGTCCGCGAGCTCCGGCCACTCGGACACTGTCCGAACTGGTGTTAGATGTGGCGGCCAATTCGGGCGAGCCCATGTCTGATCGGATGCTTGTTGATCAGGCTTCCCTGGTGGCAATCGTGTGCGCCAACGTCACCGGCTGCGAGCTGGGGGCGCACCTGGCCGAGGCGCTGGCGATGCGGCTGGGAACTGATGCGGAGGTTGGTTAGGGAAGATGGGATCTCACAGTATCTGAGATAGAGGACAGGGAGATGAAATCTCACAGTGTCGCAGATGAGATGAGAGGGAGGGATCTCTAAGTGCCGCAGATGAAATGGAGGGTGGTATCTCACAAAGTCGGAGATGAGATGGAGGGTGGTATCTCACAGTGTCAGAGATGAGATGGAGGGTGGTATCTCGCAGTGTCAGAGATGAGAGAGAGGGTGGTATCTCACAGTGTCGGAGATGAGAGGGTGGTACCTCACAGTGTCAGAGATGCAGAGATGAGAGGGAGGGTGGTATCTCGCAGTGTCAGAGATGAGAGGGAGGATGGTATCTCACAGTGTCCGAGATGAGATGGAGGGTGGTATCTCACAAAGTCGGAGATGAGAGGGAGGGTGGTATCTCACAGTGTCAGAGATGAGATGGAGGGTGGTATCTCACAGTGTCGGAGATGAGAGGGAGGGTGGTATCTCACAGTGTCGGAGATGAGAGGGTGGTACCTCACAGTGTCAGAGATGCAGAGATGAGAGGGAGGGTGGTATCTCGCAGTGTCAGAGATGAGAGGGAGGGTGGTATCTCACAGTGTCCGAGATGAGATGGAGGGTGGTATCTCACAAAGTCGGAGATGAGAGGGAGGGTGGTATCTCACAGTGTCAGAGATGAGAGGGAGGGTGGTATCTCACAGTGTCGGAGATGAGAGGGAGGGTGGTATCTCACAGTGTCGGAGATGAGAGGGTGGTACCTCACAGTGTCAGAGATGCAGAGATGAGAGGGAGGGTGGTATCTCGCAGTGTCAGAGATGAGAGGGAGGGTGGTATCTCGCAGTGTCGGAGATGAGAGGGAGGGTGGTATCTCACAGTGTCGGAGATGAGAGGGTGGTACCTCACAGTGTCAGAGATGCAGAGATGAGAGGGAGGGTGGTATCTCGCAGTGTCAGAGATGAGAGGGAGGGTGGTATCTCACAGTGTCCGAGATGAGATGGAGGGTGGTATCTCACAAAGTCGATGAGAGGGAGGGTGGTATCTCACAGTGTCAGAGATGAGATGGAGGGTGGTATCTCACAGTGTCGGAGATGAGAGGGTGGTACCTCACAGTGTCAGAGATGCAGAGATGAGAGGGAGGGTGGTATCTCGCAGTGTCAGAGATGAGAGGGAGGGTGGTATCTCGCAGTGTCAGAGATGAGAGGGAGGGTGGGATCTCACAGTGTCAGAGATGAGAGAGAGGGTGGTATCTCAGTGTCAGAGATGAGAGGGAGGGTGGTATCTCACAGTGTCCGAGATGAGAGGGAGGGTGGTATCTCACAGTGTCCGAGATGAGAGGGAGGGTGGTATCTTACAGTGTCCGAGATGAGAGGGAGGGTGGTATCTCACAGTGTCCGAGATGAGAGGGAGGGTGGTATCTCACAGTGTCCGAGATGAGAGGGAGGGTGGTATCTCACAGTGTCCGAGATGAGAGGGAGGGTAGTATCTTACAGTTTCAGAGATGAGATGGAGGGTGAGATCTCACTGTCAGAGATGAGATGAAGGGTGAGATCAGACAGTGTCGGAGATGAGATGGAGGGTGGTATCTCGCAGTGTCGCAGATGAAATGTGGGTGGGATCTTACGCATCGAGTCTCCGTAAAAGCCCCGGCACACATTTAATTCTTCTTCTAGTCGCTGTCACGCGGCCTGGAGACGGGCGGCAAGGCCAGCCACAACCTGCTGCTGCTGGCCATGTTCCTCTGCTGGCTTGGCGTCATCTCCGGCCGCCTGCCCTTCGACCTGCTGCAGCTGCTGGCGGACCTGGCCACGGAGCCGGCCTTGGACGCTCTTGTCCTCTGCCTGCGGCACGCCGGACTGCAGCTTCGGCGTCTCGACGGCGCCAGAATGCGCGGCCTGCTGGACGGCCTGCAGCAGCGGGCAGAACGCGACGGCCTGGCTGAGCAGCTCGGCGGCGAGGCGTCGCGGGGTCGCTTCCTGTTAGAGCTGCTGCAGGCGGTGCGAAATAATAATTATAGGAAGATTCCCGGCTACGACTGCGAGTATGTGGAGCGGGCGAGGAAGGCTGTGCGGCAGCTGGCCAGGTAAACTGGGCAGGTCCAGGTGCTGGGATTGTGACCAGCTGCTGGGAGTGTGACCAGGTGCTGGGAGTGTGACCAGGTGTTGGGATTGTGACCAGGTGCTGGGATTGTGACCAGGTGCTGGGAGTGTGACCAGGTGCTATGAGTGTGACCAGGTGCTGGGAGTGTGACCAGGTGCTATGAGTGTGACCAGGTGCTGGGAGTGTGACCAGGTGCTGGGATTGTGACCAGGTGCTGGGATTGTGACCAGGTGCTGGGATTGTGACCAGGTGCTGGGATTGTGACCAGGTGCTGGGAGTGTGACCAGGTGCTATGAGTGTGACCAGGTGCTGGGAGTGTGACCAGGTGCTGGGAGTGTGACCAGGTGTTATGAGTGTGACCAGGTGCTGGGATTGTGACCATGTGTTATGAGTGTGACCAGGTGCTGGGAGTGTGACCAGGTGCTGGGAGTGTGACCAGGTGTTATGAGTGTGACCAGGTTTTTGGAGTGTGACCAGGTGCTCATCAGAGGGTTACTGAGCCCTATCTACCTATTCCGCTTTCGCCTCCCTCACTGCTGCTCAGGTCGGAGGCCACCCCGGTTGAGTTCGGTCTCGCCGACGTTCGCGAGGCCTCAACCAAAGGCCGCTGGTGGCTGGTCGGCGCCGCCTACACCCCGCAGGCGCCTGATTTGCCGGCACCAACCGTCCAAACCGCCGCCGCCGCAACGCCGTCCGCCATCGGCAACCAGAGCCAGCAGCGGCACCTGGACTCCATGGCCGCCCGGCTTGGCCTGAAGACGCCGCAGCGGCGCGCCATCTTCGCCGCACTGGTTGGCGCCGCCGACGCCGACGACGCCGCTGCCCGACTGCTCCACCTGATGTCCACCGCTGCCGGCGCCACCGCCGCCGCTGACGTGGCCAGCATCGCCTTGAAATGCGCGACTCGAGAGTCGGCCAGCTACAATCCGTTTTATGCCGCCGCGCTGCTGCGTGTCCGGCGCGGTAGCCGGCGCTTTGCCATGCCGCTGCGCTGCGCCATCTGGGACCAGCTGGCCGCTCTTGGCGACACCCGGCAGGACCGGGCGGCCCGCCTGGGCGACCTCATCGCCGACCTCCTGCTGGCCGGCGCCCTCCCGCCAGCCGCCGTCATGTCGCGCTTTCCGTTCGAACTCGTTCCCGGCGCCGGAAGTAAACCCGGAAGTAAATCCGGAACAGCTTCCGGTGGTAGCTCGGCCGCCGTCTGTTTGATTTCGTTTGCCGCCGCTTTGAAGCGTCGGGCCGCCGATTCGCCGGAACTTCCGGCTCTGCTCACGGGCCTAGCCGGCGATGCGGAAGTGGCCCGGTGCCTGGCCGCCGGACTGGTGGTGGCGGGGCGGCAGCTGAACTGCCCGGAGGCCGACTGGCTGCTTCAGCGGCTGCGCTCGCTTGCTAGCTAATAAATTACTGCTACTTAAAGTAGACTTGATAATCGTTTTGTTTGAATTTTTTATTTGCATTTTCAAATTCGGCGATATTTTCGATAACGCTACTGAACAGTAGTAGTATGATTGTGCGTTAAGTACTAAATACATGTGCATGCGTGCGTACTGCTTTGGCCAGTCGTTCTCGAGACGTTGGAAAATCTCATGGCTTGTCGACCTGATTATTTGTAGTTTTTTATTATTCTTATGGTTAATGTTAAATTAACCATAAGAATAATAATGAACTTGTGATTAAGACTCGAAATCCCATATCTCACATTGCCAATAGCTAGGGAACAAAGACTCGAAATCCCATATCTCACATTGCCGTTAGCAAGGGAACAAAGACTCGAAATCCCATATCTCACATTGCCGCTAGCTAGGGAACAAAGACTCGAAATCCCATATATCACATTGTAGGCAATAAAGAATCAAAATTCCGATCCACCTACACTTCCAACACTTAGTGTACAAAGACCCGCAGTGTACAAAGACCCCCATCGTCAAAAACTGCTCCGCAGTCGCAGCAGTCAGCCGCTCGGACGGTCGACCCCGATGTCGCCGCGGCGACCGCGTCCTTCCAAGCTTACTTGGTTCGCACCCACGCCAGCGACCTGCGCGACATCCTCGCCGACTCGGGGCCGCCTGACTCGCACCGCTCCGTGCGCCTGCACGGCCATTCGTTGAACGACTCGATGCCCGACCTCCTGGCCACCCTGCTGCTCAGCCCGCTCCGCCTGCTGCCCGCCATGGACGCCGCTCTGTCGGCCGCCTGTCGCCAGTTGATGTCGGAGGCTGCGGACGAACTGAAAGCCGACTGGACCATCAAAACCAATGTCCACGCCCGGCTCATTGACCTGCCTCGCATCCCTGAGTATCATCGCAGCCGCATACCGACCTCCGCCGATGTCGGCAGGTACATCTGCTTCGTTGGCACTGTGGTCCGCCGGACGGAGAACAAGCTGGTTGAGCACGAGCGGCGATTCGAGTGCGCCCGTTGTAGACGGCGCTTCGCCGTCCCGGCGGAGTTCGAGCGGCATTTTGCCATCGAGCCGCCGAAGCGATGCCCGCTGGCCGACTGCGGCAGCCTCAGCGTTCGCCAGTGCGAAGAGGAGACGCCCAGGTGCTCCAACTACCAGGAGATGCGGGTGCAGGAGCAGCCCCAGCGCCTGCCCGTTGGCGCCGTGCCGCGTAGCGTTCTGGTGAGCGGGGCCGGGGATTTGAGGTTGAGCAGGGATTATAGGTTTTAGTAGGGATTTTAGGGTTGAGCAGGGATTTTAGGGTTGAGTAGGGATTTTAGGGTTGAGCAGGGGTTTTAGGGTTGAGTAGGGATTTTAGGGTTGAGTGGGGATTTTAGTGTTGAGTAGGGATTTTAGAGTTTAGTAGGGATTTTAGCGTTGAGTAGGGATTTTAGGGTTGAGTAGGGATTTTAGTGTTAAGCAGGGATTTTAGGGTTGAGTAGGGATTTTAGGGTTGAGCAGGGATTTTAGTGTTGAGTAGGGATTTTAGGGTTGAGTAGGGATTATAGGGTTGAGTAGGGATTTTAGGGTTGAGTAGGGATTTTAGCGTTGAGTAGGGATTTTAGAGTTGAGCAGGGATTATAGGGTTGAGTAAGGATTATAGGGTTGAGTAGGGATTTTAGATTTGAGCAGGGATTTTCGGGTTGAGTAGGGATTTTAGAGTTGAGTAGGAATTTTAGGGTTGAGTAGGGATTTTAGGGTTGAGCAGGGATTTTTTACTTGAGTTGAGTAGCAGAGATTAGGATGTTACGGATTTGGGGTAAAATAGGATCGGATTATCATTTGGGATCATATAGGAATATGAGCATGTGTACAACTCTCTTAAATGGCAGCATTCGACCCGAAAGCCATCTCAAACCCCAAATCCCGGCAGGTGTGTCTCGAGCACGACCTTGTCGACGCCTGTCAGCCAGGCGAGGACGTCCAGCTGTTCGGCGTTGTGCTGCGCCGCTGGCAGACGCTGCTGCCCGGCCAGCCGGCCGAGTGCGACCTCGTGCTGCGCTGCTGCGCGCTGGAGGAGAGCCTTGGCGCCCAGCGCAGCTGCCAGCTGGTCACCAACGAGAGGCGCAAGGAGTTCCACGACTACTGGGCCTCCGCTGGTCAGCCTGGGCTGCAGGGGGCTGCTGCTCTGATTCCCCATGCGGTCACCTGCTCTGATTCCCCATGCGGTCACCTGCTCTGATTCCCCATGCGGTCACCTGCTCTGATTCCCCCTGCTGTCACCTCTGATTCCCCATGCTGTCACCTGTTCTGATTCCCCCTGCTGTCACCTGTTCTAATTCCCCATGCTGTCACCTGCTCTGATTCCCCCTGCTGTCACCTGTTCTGTTCCCCCCCTGTTGTCACCTGCTCTGATCCCCCTGCTGTCACCTGTTCTAATTCCCCATGCTGTCACCTGCTCTGATCCCCCTGCTGTCACCTGTTCTAATTCCCCATGCTGTCACCTGCTCTGATTCCCCCTGCTATCACCTGTTCTGATTCCCCCTGCTGTCACCTGTTCTGATTCCCCATGCTGTCACCTGTTCTGATTCCCCCTGCTGTCACCTGTTCTGTTCCCCCCCCCCCTGTTGTCACCTGCTCTGATCCCCCCCTGCTGTCACCTGTTCTGATTCCCCATGCGGTCACTTGCTCTGATTCCCCATGCTGTCACTCCAATTCCCTACTGTCACAATTCCCTGCTGTCACAATTCCTTGCTGTCACAAAACCCTGCTGTCACTCTAATTCCCTGCTGAAACAATTCCCTGCTGTCACAATTCCCATACCTGTCAACTACATGTGGTTCCTAACTTCCCCTTCCCCCACTACAGGCGACCAGCCGCTGCTGGCCCGGGATCGAATCCTGGCCGGCATATGCCCGCAGCTGTGCGGCCTCCGTCTGGCCAAGCTGGCCGTCGCCCTCACCCTGGCCGGCGGTGTCCAGAAGTCCACCGAGAGCGGGCACCGGACCCGAGGCCAGCCGCACCTGCTGCTAATTGGCGATCCGGGCACCGGCAAGTCGCAGTTCCTGCGCTTTGCCAGCCGCCTCGCCAGCCGCTCGGTGCTCACCACCGGAGTCGGCAGCAGCGCCGCCGGCCTGACCGCCGCCGCAGTTCGCGAAGGCGGCCAGTGGGCCCTGGAGGCCGGAGCTCTCGTGCTTGCCGACGGCGGAGTCTGCTGCATTGACGAGTTCAACTCCGTTGGCGAGCGGGACCGGACCTGCATTCACGAGGCCATGGAGCAGCAGACCCTGTCCGTGGCCAAGGCCGGCCTGGTGTGCAAGCTCAACACCCGCTGCTCCGTGCTGGCCGCCACCAACCCGCACGGCAAGCTGGACACCGGCCAGAGCCTCAGCGTCAACACCAACCTGGCCAGCCCGCTGCTCAGCCGCTTCGACCTCGTGCTGGTCATGCTGGATAGGGGCGACCCGGCCTGGGATGCCGCCGTGTCTGAGCACGTGCTCAAGGCCCTTATCGAGCGGTGCGCCCCGTTCTTTTATAGGGATTTGATTGGGATAATTGTTGTTTGATAAGGAATGGAGATTGGGATTAAACACGGTTGGGGATTGGGATTAGACACCGGATGGGGATCGGGATTAGACACGGGATGAGAATTGGGATTAAACACGGGATGGGGATTGGGATTATACATGGAGTGGGGATTGGGATTATACACGGAGTGGGGATTGGGATTAGACACGGGATGAGAATTGGGATTAGACACGGGATGGGGAATTGCATTAGACACGTAGTGGGGATTGGGATTAGACACGGGAGGGGGATCGGGATTAGACACGGAGTGGGGATTGGGATTAGACACGGGATGGGGAATGGGATTAGACACGGAGTTGGGATTGGGATTAGACACGGAGTTGGGATTGGGATTAGACACGGGATGGGGATTGGGATTAGACACGGAGTTGGGATTGGGATTAGACACGGAGTGGGGAATGGGGTTAGACACGGAGTGGGGATTGGGATTAGACAGGGGAGGGGGATTGGGATTAGACACGGGATGAGGATTGGGATTAGACACGGGATGGGGATTGGGATTATACACGGGATGGGGATTGGGATTAGACACGGGATGGGGATTGGGATTAGACACGGGATGGGGATTGTGATTAGACACGGAATGGGGATCGGGATTAGACACGGGATGGTGATTTGAGATTGCTATTGCGCTACTAGATAGAAATTGAAAAGCTGTTGGGGATTTTGGAATCTTCAACTTCCCTTTATTTCACCGCTTCAGCGACGACCCCGAAGATTCCGAGGACTCGAACGATTTGCCGGTCAACGACAAGGAGAACGCGCCGACATTGGCGCCGGCAGCGAGTGAACCCCAGCAGCAGCAGCGGCGGCAGCCAGTGTGGAACCTGGAGCGCCTGCAGGCCTACTTTGCGTACGCTCGCAGCATCAACCCGACCATCGGAGCCGAGGCCGGCGCCGTACTGACCGCTTACTATCAGCGCCAGCGGGCGGCCACGACGCCGGATCAACTTGGCGCCGATCGTAGCGCCGCGCGGACAACCACACGCCTATTGGAGAGCTGCATCCGGCTGGCCGAAGCTCACGCCAGGCTGATGCTCAGGCCGACTGTCAGCCTGCTGGACGCGCTCATGGCCGTCTCGGTTGTTGAAGCCTCCATGGTCGGCGCCGCTCTGGTTCCAGGAAATGGCAGAGGCGGCGGCGTGGGTATCGGGCCGCTAGCCAGCTTCCCGGAGCAGCCGGATGCCGAGTTTGCTCAGGAGGCCCGCCAGCTGCTGGCCGCACTCGGGCTGCACCGTCTGCTAGCGTCCGCCGTCGACGGAGAAGTCGGAACTATGATCGGTGACGCTATCGACGCTGCGTCGGTGATAAATTTGTCTCCGCCGGGCGGTCGGCCGGTTCTGGCGCTGTCGCGTCAAGAGTTCCGCGCCGGCGAGAAGTCGCGCCTGGCCTCCTCGGCATCGTCGGCTTCGCCGGCAAAGCGTCGCCGCACGATTGTCGATGACGTCGACAACAATGACGAGGACAACGACAAGCAAAAATGGGAAAACGCCAAGTCGTCGCTAGCAGTTGACAATGTCGCCAATACTCTCGTTCAATCGATTTCTTCAGCGTCTAGCGCCGCATTGCAGTTCGACATTCAGACTGACTGGTTTCAGGCTGGGCAGAATAGCGACGGAGTTTCCAATCCTCCGGCCACTTCCGTTCCGGCCACTTCCGGTCCGGCCACTTCCGGTCGGGCTACTTCCGGCCCGTCTACTTCCGGTCTGGGTACTTCCGGTTCGAAGGCTTCTAACGCGTTTTGTCCAATATTTTCCATTGACGATTTTGACATTCCCGACGTTATTGACAACCTGGAGACGCCGAAGGAGGCCGTCAGCGGCAAAACAGCGGCTGTCGTTGCCATGGATACCAACCAGACTCAGCCGGAGAACTCTGGCAGGCTCTCCGGCGCCCCGATGCTGCCGCCGCCACCACCAGCGGCCGCCATCACCAATAGTCAGCAGCCGAGTCAGAGGTTTGCGTTCAAGCGGCTGTCCGCTGTGCCAACGACGTCTTCGTCAACGGCTTCTGCAGGCGGCGGCGGCAGCGGTCTTTCAAGCCGTCCGCTTGCTCAGGGCACAATGGCCAAGTTGAGGGCTTTCGAATGCTCCCAAGATCCGCGAAAAACCGCCCCCAAATCCGCCCCTAAATCCGCTCCCGAATCCGCCCCCAAATCCGCTCTAGATGCTCCCGCCGAGGCCAGTGCGGCTGAACTGTTCAGCATCGACGAACTGCTCAACGAGTCAGATTTTGATTTGTAGTTGCATTTCCCTAATAGATATAAGTACATGTACTTATATGTTTTCCATATCAGTCAGTGTTTCGCTCTTTTTTTGCTGTTACTTCAAAGCGGGGCCACCCAGTTTTGCTCTGCATGCTTTTTTGAAGCTAATTAATTTCAAGCAATTCATTTCTGTCTTTCTTTTGAAAGCAGCACTTTTATTTTTCGGTTGTAATAAAGCTTATTGGTCTTCCTCTTTTTTGCTTTGCTGTTTTCTATAACGAGAGTCTTTCCTTTTATCTGACCCTATCTCAGCACTATTCGTGTCCTTCTATATATCTCCCATTCTATCCCCTCATCTCCCACTCTATCCCTTCATATCACACTGATCTATCCCCTCATCTCCCATTCCATCCCCCATCTCCCACTCTATCCCCTCATCTCCCACTGATCTATCCCCTCATCTCCCATTCCATCCCCCATCTCCCACTCTATCCCCTCATCTCCCATTCTATCCCCTCATCTCCCATTCTATCCCCTCATCTCCCACTGATCTATCCCTCATCTCCCATTCCATCCCCCATCTCCCACTCTATCCCCTCATCTCCCGTTCTATCCCTCATCTCCCATATCCCCTCATCTCCCACTGATCTATCCCCTCATCTCCCATTCCATCCCCCATCTCCCACTCTATCCCCTCATCTCGCATTCTATCCCTCATCTCCCACTCTATCCCCTCATCTCCCATTCCATCCCCCATCTCCCACTCTATCCCCTCATCTCGCATTCTATCTCCTCATCTCCCACTCTATCCCCTCATCTCGCATTCTATCCCCTCATCTCCCACTCTATCCCCTCATCTCCCACTGATCTATCCCCTCATCTCCCATTCCATCCCCCATCTCCCACTCTATCCCCTCATCTCGCATTCTATATCCTCATCTCCCACTCTATCCCCTCATCTCGCATTCTATCTCCTCATCTCCCACTCTATCCCCTCATCTCGCATTCTATCTCCTCATCACCCACTCTATCCCCTGATGCATCAGCGCCAACTCCGGCCCCTTTTCACTTCTGCTGAAGCCGGCGTCGTCAAAGGAGGTGCCGCCCGCTGTTGAAGCGGCCGCCGTTTGGGCTGCCGCCGCGCAGGCCGCCTCTACCGACCGTTCGTTCGGCGTCGGGCGGCATCTCGGCGACGCTCTGTCGATCCCCTCGAAGCGGAGCCGAACGGCGGCCAAGTCAAAAGCCCGAAGACGCATCGCGGCTCTGAACTTTCTCAGCAACATCTCGTTGGACGGCGTCTACTTGGCTGGCAATGAGGCCGCTGCTCTCGGTGGGGACAGCGGCTCCACTGCGGTGCCCGCTCAGGTGCCCGCTCTGTCTGTCTGTCTGTCTGTCTGTCTGTCTGTCTGTCTGTCTGTCTGTCTGTCTGTCTGTCTGTCTGTCTGTCTGTCTGTCTGTCTGTCTGTCTGTCTTTCTTTCTTTCTGTCTGTCTGTCTGTCGGTCTGTCTGTCTGTTCACTCTGCAATTCTCTGTGTCTTCATGCCCATCCCATCGCACTATCCTTCAAGCCCGTCGCCACCAGGGAGCGGTCGCTGCCCGCCCCGGCCGCCGCCGCCGCCGCCGCTGCAACCTGCCGAATGTCTGTCGCTTCGTCGTTTTCAGTCGATTCGGCGTCAGCCGCCCCTCCGACTGCGCCCGCGTTCGTCGGTCACGCGTCGTCCCTGCCGCCCCCACTGCCACCGCCCGCGGTGCTGACTGTCCCCCTTCTCAGCGTGCCGGAGCTTGGCGGCGGCGACGTGCCCGGATTCGCAGTGACGTCTCGTAGTCGGCAGCGGTCCGGAGCCTCTTCGTCGAATCGGAGCTCCGTGCTGGCTATAGAGGATGTGGCGGCTGCGGCGGCTGCGGCGGCTGCGACGGCTGCGGAGGCGCCCAGCTCCGGGCTGATGCTGCAACTGTCGGCCATCTCCTGCCGCTCGGAAGTCGCCGTTCCGGAGGACGGGCTGGCTGCCAGGCGAGTTTCGGAGTTTGGTGTCCTAATTAGGTGTCGTAATTAGGCTTTCTAATTAGGGTGTCCTAATTTGGTGTCGTAATTAGGCTTTCTAATTAGGGTGTCCTAATTTGGTGTCGTAATTAGGCTTTCTAATTAGGGTGTCCTAATTTGGTGTCGTAATTAGGCTTTCTACTAATTAGGGTGTCCTAATTTGGTGTCATAAGTAAGCTTTAATTAGGTGTCCTAACCGAGGTGTCATAGTTAGGTTTTCTTATTAGGATTTCATAAATTAAGTTTTATAATTAGGGTTTCCTAATTAGAGTGTTCTAACTAATTAGGATGTTCTAATTAGGGTGTTCTTTTTAGGGTTATTAGGGTGTTCTTTTTAGGGTTATTAGGGTGTTCTTTTTAGGGTTATTAGGGTGTTCTGATTAGGGTGTTCTGATTAGGGTGTTCTAATTAGGGTGTTCTGATTAGGGTGTTCTAATTAGGGTGTTCTGATTAGGGTGTTCTAATTAGGGTGTTCTGATTAGGGTGTTCTAATTAGGGTGTTCTGATTAGGGTGTTCTTTTTAGGGTGTTCTGATGGTATCCTAATCGGAGTGTCTAATTGAAGTTATCCCTCACTGTGGATATCCCTAATTGTCCTACTTGTGGGGTGTCCTGTAATTTTCCTAATGTTATTTACCAAAGCCATTGTTGGGTTTCTCAACCGGTTGTGATTTTTTCCTACTAGACTACTAATAAGAGTAGCTGCTACGAGTTACAATCCATAAATCATCGATTGATTCATATTCGTATTTGCAGTCAAACAGGCCTGGCGAGTCGCAGACGGACAAGAACCCGGTCGAGTCGCGGTTTCGAAGGCATCTGTGAGTTCAATGCGCATTGTCAGAAACTAATTGTATGTCATCTTTCTGATGATTGATTTTAGCCTTTGTAGTTTCCTTTTACTAGGTCTAAAATTTATAATTCCGGCTAGTTGAAGCAAGGTTGTCATGATTGTCACACAGCTGTCACATGATTGTCACGCAGTTGTCACATGATTGTCACGCAGTTGTCACATGATTGTCACACAGCTGTCACATGATTGTCACACAGCTGTCACATGATTGTCACGCAGCTGTCACATGATTGTCACACAGCTGTCACATGATTGTCACGCAGCTGTCACATGATTGTCACACAGCTGTCACATGATTGTCACACAGCTGTCACATGATTGTCACGCAGCTGTCACATGATTGTCACGCAGTTGTCACATGATTGTCACGCAGTTGTCACATGATTGTCACACAGCTGTCACATGATTGTCACACAGCTGTCACATGATTGTCACACAGCTGTCACATGATTGTCACACAGCTGTCACATGATTGTCACGCAGCTGTCACATGATTGTCACACAGCTGTCACATGATTGTCACGCAGCTGTCACATGATTGTCACGCAGCTGTCACATGATAATTACGCTGCTATCATAATACTTTCGTTTTCGTTAACCATTTGAATTTATAGTTTGCCGTAGATGTTGTTTATAAAAAATAGTCGAAAACCCGTCTGAAACGTAGACAATCTCTTACCTTCTAGCCTGTAAGGTGAGTATCGAGTTTAATGTAAATAAAATCTTGGAAATCTGTTTTACCAGTTCCTGCATAACAATCAGAGTTGCTTCAGCGTCAACAACATTACTTTTTCAATCCGTTGTTTTCCTTCGAGAAATTGAAAACAGTTTTTTCCATGCTTTTATGTATTGCTTTTTGTTGTAAAATTTTGCAAACAAAAAGTTTAATATTTGTCAATCATTTTTCTGTCAGCATTTACTTTTTAGCGATGTTTTTGTCATCACTTTTTCAGCTTTTGGTGTGAATGAAATTTCTGGTGAACTTTTCACATGTGAGGGCTGGATTGCTAGTACAATTCAATATGTAAATTCTATTCAAGTGTAAGAGAATTGACTGTTGAAAATTTGACCTGTTCAATGACCAAATAGCTCCATGGCTTATATGCATGACTCAATCAAAAATGATCCAGTAGCTCAGTGACTCGATGACTCATTCAATTTACTGATGAGCCCTAACTTAATGACCAAATCACTTGTTGACTAACTAACTAACTAACAAACTAATGATCCAAGGACTCAATGACCCAATGATCTAATCACCCTGTGACTCAATGATTCCATGACCAAATGATCCAATTACTCAATGACCCAATGATCCAATCACCCTGTGACTCAATGATTTCATGACTAAATTACTCAATTACTCAATGACCCAATGATCCAATCACCCTGTGACTCAATGATTCCATGACCAAATGATCCAATTACTCAATGACCCAATGATCTAATCACCCTGTGACTCAATGATTCCATGACCAAATGATTCAATTACTCAATGACCCAATGATCCAATCACCCTGTGACTCAATGATTCCATGACCAAATGATCCAATTACTCAATGACCCAATGATCCAATCACCCTGTGACTCAATGATTCCATGACCAAATGATCCAATTACTCAATGACCCAATGATCCAATCACCCTGTGACTCAATGATTTCATGACTAAATGACTCAATTACTCAATGACCCAATGATCCAATCACCCTGTGACTCAATGATTCCATGACCAAATGACCCAATGAATCAATGACCCAATGAATCAATGACCCCATGAACCAATGACCCAATGACCCATGATCCAATGATCCTATGACCCAATAACCCTATGACCCAATGATTCCATGACTAAATGACCCAATGAATCAATGACCCTATGAACCAATGACCCAATGACCCATGATCCAACGATCCAATGATCCTATGACCCAATAACCCTATGACCCAATGATTCCATGACTAAATGACCCAATGAATCAATGACCCCATGAACCAATGACCCAATGACCCATGATCCAATGATCCTATGACCCAATAACCCAAGATCAAGCACATGCATAATTAATTTCAATTCTCCCTCTCCGCCATCCCCACCGCCTACAGTTGGCAGACAGCGCCAGAAATCGGGTTCGTCTGCCCAGCAACAGCCGCTGCCGCCTCTGCAGCAGCCGTCTGCCCCGTTCCCGCAGTGCTCGCCACCGCCCAGAGCCTTCTATCACTGCTGCTCGGCCGGGAGGAAGGAGCGCCCTCAGACTGAACGGTAAGGTCTGCGATTTTTTACAGGTTCCAAATGTACTTTATTGTCAATCCAAGTCAATGAGAAATTGTTGATTAAGTTTTACAAATAATTTTTCAGCTGGATTCTCGCCGCCGGCTATCAAGCACCTTTCTGCGTTTTCTCGGTGGTCAAGTATTGCAGGGAGACCACTGCTAACAGGTAGGGTTTGGGTTTGTTGCTGAGGGGACAGGTAGTTTGATGCCTGACCTAACTAGTTGGTTAGTTAGTTAGTTAGTCAGTTAGTTAGTTAGTTAGTCAGTCAGTCAGTTAGTTAGTTAGTTAGTTAGTTAGTTAGCTAGTTAGTTAGTTAGTTAGCTAGTTAGTTAGTTAGTTAGTTAGTTAGCTAGTTAGTTAGTCAGTTAGTTAGTTAGTTAGTTAGTTAGTTAGCTAGTTAGTTAGCTAGTTAGTTAGTTAGTTAGTTAGCTAGTCAGTTAGTTAGCTAGTTAGTTAGCTAGTTAGTTAGTCAGTTAGTTAGTTAGTTAGTTAGTTAGTTAGCTAGTTAGTTAGTTTAGTCAGTTAGTTAGTTAGCTAGTTAGTTAGCTAGTTAGTTAGTTTAGTCAGTTAGTTAGTTAGCTAGTTAGTTAGCTAGTTAGTTAGCTAGTTAGTTAGTTAGCTAGTTAGTTAGTTAGTTAGTTAGTTAGTTTAGTCAGTTAGTTAGTTAGCTAGTTAGTTAGCTAGTTAGTTAGTTAGTTAGTTAGTTAGCTAGTTAGTTAGTTAGTTAGCTAGTTAGTTAGTTAGTTAGTTTAGTCAGTTAGTTAGTTAGCTAGTTAGTTAGCTAGTTAGTTAGTTAGTTAGTTAGTTAGTTAGTTAGTTAGTTAGCTAGTTAGCTAGTTAGTTAGTTAGTTAGTTAGTTAGTCAGTTAGTTAGTTAGTTAGTTAGCTAGTTAGTTAGTTAGTTAGCTAGTTAGTTAGTTAGTTAGTTAGTTAGTTAGTTAGTTAGTTAGTTAGTTAGTTTAGTCAGTTAGTTAGTTAGCTAGTTAGTTAGCTAGTTAGTTAGTTAGTTAGTTAGTTAGTTAGTTAGTTAGCTAGTTAGTTAGTTAGTTAGTTAGTTAGTTAGCTAGTTAGTTAGTTAGTTAGTTTAGTCAGTTAGTTAGTTAGCTAGTTAGTTAGCTAGTTAGTTAGTTAGTTTAGTCAGTTAGTTAGTTAGCTAGTTAGTTAGCTAGTTAGTTAGTTAGCTAGTTAGTTAGTTAGTTAGTTAGTTAGCTAGTTAGTTAGTTAGTTTAGTCAGTTAGTTAGTTAGCTAGTTAGTTAGCTAGTTAGTTAGTTAGTTAGTTAGTTAGTTAGTTAGTTAGCTAGTTAGTTAGCTAGTTAGTTAGTTAGTTAGTTAGTCAGTTAGTTAGTTAGCTAGTTAGTTAGCTAGTTAGTTAGTTAGTTAGTTAGTTAGTTAGTTAGTTAGCTAGTTAGTTAGCTAGTTAGTTAGTTAGTTAGTTAGTCAGTTAGTTAGTTAGTTAGCTAGTTAGTTAGTTAGTTAGTTAGCTAGTTAGTTAGTTAGTTAGTTAGTTAGCTAGTTAGTTAGTTAGTTAGTTAGTTAGTTAGTTAGTTAGTTAGTTAGTTAGTTTAGTCAGTTAGTTAGTTAGCTAGTTAGTTAGCTAGTTAGTTAGTTAGTTAGTTAGTTAGTTAGTTAGCTAGTTAGTTAGTTAGTTAGTTAGTTAGTTAGCTAGTTAGTTAGTTAGTTAGTTTAGTCAGTTAGTTAGTTAGCTAGTTAGTTAGCTAGTTAGTTAGTTAGTTAGTTAGTTAGTTAGTTAGCTAGTTAGTTAGCTAGTTAGTTAGTTAGTTAGTTAGTTAGTTAGTTAGTTAGTTAGTCAGTTAGTTAGTTAGTTAGTTAGCTAGTTAGTTAGTTAGTTAGTTAGCTAGTTAGTTAGTTAGTTAGTTAGTTAGTTAGTTAGCTAGTTAGTTAGTTAGTTAGTTAGTCTAAACTACGAGGGTTGTGTCAAAAGTTCGCGGACAAATCCTTCTGCAGTAAAAGCAAGCAGCTGAGTCTAAAACTGTTTAGGAAGTTAATTTATTTTTTAAAGCCGTCTTGTTGAGAATTATCGTCACAGATTGGGGTGATAATTATTCTTTGGCATGCTCAAACGGACAGCACAATGATTAGGGACTGCGCGTGAGAGGCGACAGCTGTTGAGCATTAACATCACCGATAAATTTAGACGCGGGCCAAGCACCTTTGTTTTTGTATTGACTCTTCTTTTCCTTTGACCAAGGCGCAGAATTCTAAAAATTGTCCTAAAAAGAGCCTACGTTTCTTATGCCCAGTTCATATTGAAGCTTTTCTGTTTCTAACTTCTTTTAGAAGCGACGCGGCCTCCGCCTCCGATGCAGTGCGGCAGAGCCAGCAGCAGCTGAGCGGCAGCACCTCGCCAACACTGGACCTGACCGCCTCGCTGCCCACCTTCCAGCTGCGTCTGGATGAGGGACAGGTCTGCCATTGTGCTCAGGAGACTCCTGCTGTTCTTGGAGTTGTACTCAGCTGCTAGGCCAGCCTCCCAGATCCTCAGTTGCTGGGCCAGCCTCCCAGATCCTCAGTTGCTGGGCCAGCCTCCCAGATCCTCAGTTGCTGGGCCAGCCTCCCAGACCCTCAGTTGCTGGGCCACCGATACCGCAGTCGTGAGCTCGAATTCCCTAGCAGCATCAAAAACACGCTTTATCCCACAGTGCGTCTCCTACGCCCATCTGCTGCAACCGTCTGCGCTGCGACCTCGCTACCTGGACGGCCAGCTGTCCGTCAGCAGTGGCGGCAGCGGCAGCGGCAGCGGCAGCGGCATCAGCGGGGGCCTGACGCCCTACAAGCGGTTCGTATCTGCAGACGAATACAGCCAACTGGCTGCTGTCTCCGGGCAGGCAAATGGTTCCGCTGTATTGGCCTCTGGTGAGCAGTTCGACTCTACTAGACTTCAAGAATAGCTTATGGAATGTACATTGACGTTGACTGTACATGTACAGTGGCTGTGTACACTATGGCCGAGTGCCTGTGTACACTCACAGCTGAGAGCCTGTGTACACTCACAGCTGAGAGCCTGTGTACACTCACAGCCGAGTGCCTGTGTACACTCACAGCTGAGAGCCTGTGTACACTCACAGCCGAGTGCCTGTGTACACTCACAGCTGAGAGCCTGTGTACACTTACAGCTGGGTGCCTGTGTACACTCACAGCCGAGTGCCTGTGTACACTCACAGCCGGGTGCCTGTGTACACTCACAGCCGAGTGCCTGTGTACACTCACAGCCGAGTGCCTGTGTACACTCACAGCCGAGTGCCTGTGTACACTCACAGCCGGGTGCCTGTGTACACTCTCAGCCGAGTGCCTGTGTACATTCACAGCTGAGTGTTGTGTACAATTACAGCCGGGTGCCTGTGCACACTCACAGCCGAGTGCCTGTGTACATTCACAGCTAAGTGCTGTGTACAATTACAGCCGGGTGCCTGTGTACACTCACAGCCGGGTGCCTGTGTACACTCACAGCCGGGTGCCTGTGTACACTCACAGCCGGGTGCCTGTGTACACTCACAGCCGAGTGCCTGTGTACACTCACAGCCGGGTGCCTGTGTACACTCACAGCCGAGTGCCTGTGTACACTCACAGCCGAGTGCCTGTGTACACTCACAGCCGAGTGCCTGTGTACACTCACAGCCGGGTGCCTGTGTACACTCTCAGCCGAGTGCCTGTGTACATTCACAGCTGAGTGTTGTGTACAATTACAGCCGGGTGCCTGTGCACACTCACAGCCGAGTGCCTGTGTACATTCACAGCTAAGTGCTGTGTACAATTACAGCCGGGTGCCTGTGTACATTCACAGCTAAGTGCTGTGTACAATTACAGCCGGGTGCCTGTGTACACTCACAGCCGGGTGCCTGTGTACACTCACAGCCGGGTGCCTGTGTACACTCACAGCCGGGTGCCTGTGTACACTCACAGCCGGGTGCCTGTGTACACTTACAGCTAAACTTTACACAAAACTATTCGATCAGGCTCGCACAGGAGCAGCATGAGGCGGTATCACCAACTCGATGCGTGTAAGATTTTCAATTAGCAAACACTAATATAGTTTGTATTTAACTACTTTATTGTAAATATAGGTTTATTATTATTTATTTTCAACTGCCTGTATTCAATTTTATTTTAAACATTTGTTTCTCAAGATTGCTTTCTCTTGAAGTTTTCATCGGATGTTTATTCTTTTTTTCTATTAGATGTTTTCACAAATAATTTCATTCTGATGTTTACAATTAGCCTTTGTTTGCTGTGCTAAGTTTGCCCCGATTAACTTAAAGCTTACTAAGGGTTGCTAATCTCTCTTACACTCGATTGCAGACAATCATTTTCGCCCATTCCCTAACAGTTTCCGAGTCCGCACCGCTGGTGGCTTATCATCCGCATCTGTTGGACAATCCTGAGCTGGTCTGCGGCAAGCACAGGACTGTGCTCAACTTCTCATCGTTCAGGGTTAGTGGCTAGACTGGTTATTGTTGCCATGCCAGTGTGGCATTGTGGGATTTAGTGTATGGGTGTTGGATTTAGGGTAGGGTATGTGATTTAGTGTGTGAGTGTGGGATTTAGTATGTGGTAAATTTAGTATGGGTGTGGGATTTAGTGTGAGTGTGGGATTTAGTATGTGAGTGTGGGATTTAGGGTAGGGTGTGGGATTTAGTGTGTTGGTGTGTGATTTAGGGTAGGGTGTGGGATTTAGTGTAGGGTGTTGGATTCAGGGTAGGGTGTGGGATTTAGTGTGTGGTAAATTTAGTATGGGTGTGGGATTTAGTGTGAGTGTGGGATTTAGTATGTGAGTGTGGGATTTAGTTTCTGAGTGTGGGATTTAGGGTAGGGTGTGGGATTTGGTGTAGTGTTGGATTTAGGGTAGGGTGTGGGGTTTAGTGTGTGGGTGTGGGATTTAGTGTGTGGGTGTGGGATTTAGGGTAGGGTGTGGGATTTAGTGTGTGAGTGTGGGATTTAGTATGTGGGTGTGGTATTTGTATGGTGTGGGAGTTACATCTAGTATGGCTTTGGGGTATAGTGTGAGTGTGGGTGTGGGTTATAATTTGTGTGTGGGTTTGGGATCATGCATGACAGCATGAGTTGTAAGTTCTACACGTACTCTATTCTGCTTCCTGTATGGGAATAACTCGCGCCTTAATTACTCGCGGCGATCAGAGCACTGTAATTAGAAAGATTTGCCAGCTGAGCAGCCCTGTGATGTACATTGATCGAAGCGCCACACAACGCCCCTTCGCCTCCGCAGACCTCTTTGCTGAGCTACGTTCGGCCAAGCGATTTAAAGCGCGACCTGAACCAGCAATTTAGGGACAGATTTCCTCAGGTGCAGCTCACGCTGAGCAAATTGCGCAGTCTGAAGGCGGTGGCTCTTCGCGTCAGCAGGAAGGTCTGAGTCTAGGGCTACTACAGTGCCCTGTGTACTTTGCTTTGTCGCCTAGAGGTCGCGGATTCGATTTCTTTGAATTCCTTAGCAATTAAAATTTTCCCACCTGTCAGATGCGTCCCTCTAGACTCTTCAGATATCTGTTACGAGTGTTCTCCAGCCTTCTCTTCTGATAGCGCGCGCTGACTTGAACAGACCCTAATGTTGGCACTCCAGATGCGGCACAGTGCCTCATATGGCACTGGCTGTCTTAGCATTGACCCTGTCTGCCTGCGTACTGGGCTTGGCATTTACCTCACTCTCTCACCCTCCTACCTTACTCTCTCACCCTCCTACCTCACTCTTTCACCCTCCTACCTCACTCTCTCACCCTCCTACCTTACTCTCTCACCCTCCTACCTCACTCTTTCACCCTCCTACCTTACTCTCTCACCCTCCTATCTCACTCTCTCACCCTCCTACCTCACTCTCTCACCCTCCTACCTCACTCTTTCACCCTCCTACCTTACTCTCTCAACCTCCTACCTTACTCTCTCTCCCTCACTCCCTCTCCCTCCCTCATTTACTCTCTATCATCACTCGCCTTTCAGGCCGGCCTGGACACCTGGGCGGTAGCTCAGGCATATGTATTTTTTGAGAAGCTGGCGTTAAAGGTGCGCTTTTCAAATTGTAATTTTCTCCCGATTTTCCGCTTCACCTGCGAATATTGATTGACTTCTCGTCTGGCCATCCTTTATGCTGCGCAGGGCTTTGTTAACAAGCTCAACAGGCGGCACTCGTGCGCCGTGTCTCTGGTGCTCTCTGCCAAGCTCAACGACATCAAAGGGCCCGACCTCACTGTGTTGCTGCAGGTCAGTGCGGACATTGCTTCTATCTATCTATCTATCTATCTATCTATCTATCTATCTATCTATCTATCTATCTATCTATCTATCTATCTATCTATCTATCTATCTATCTATCTATCTATCTATCTCTCTATTTATCTATCTATCTATCTATCTATCTATCTATCTCTCTATCTATCTCTCTGTCTATCTATCTATCTATCTATCTATCTATCTATCTATCTATCTATCTATCTATCTATCTATCTATCTATCTATCTATCTATCTATCCATCTGTCTATCTATCTATCTATCTATCTATCTATCTCTCTATCTATCTATCTATCTATCTATCTATCTATCTCTCTGGCTTTCTCGCGCCCATTGGCTTTCCAGCTGCCTTAATCGTTTCCGGTGATCTTGTGTGCGTGCATTCAGCTTGATTGGCTGCGGCAAGCAATATCTACTATCTATCTGTCTGTCTATCTATCTATCTATCTATCTATCTATCTATCTATCTATCTATCTATCTATCTATCTATCTATCTATCTATCATCTATGTATCTATCTATCTATTTATTTATCTATCTATCTATCTATCTATCTATTTATCTATCTATCTATCTATCTGTCTATCTATCTATCTATCTATCTATCTCTCTGTCTATCTATCTATCTATCTATCTATTTATCTATCTATCTATCTATCTATCTGTCTATCTATCTATCTATCTATCTATCTATCTATCTATCTATCTATCTATCTATCTATCTATCTATCTATCTATCTATCTATCTATCTATCCATCTATCTATCTATCTATCTGTCTATCTATCTCTCTGTCTATCTATCTATCTATCTATCCAACTATCTATCTATCTATCTATCTGTCTATCTATCTATCTATCTATCTGTCTATCTATCTATCTATCTATCTATCTATCTATCTATCTATCTATCTGTCTATCTATCTATCTATCTATCTATCTATCTATCTATCTATATATCTATCTATCTATCTATCTATCTATCATCTATCTATCTATCTATCTATCTATCTATCTATCTATCTATCTATCTATCTATCTAACCCTGACGAAGGCCATTTCACGGCCGAAATATCGGTTTACCATAATTCTTATATTTTTTGACCTTTGTGACTATCTTATTTATTTCTCACTTACCTTGGTTAGAGCTGCCACTGCGTGAGAGGTTTTTTCAAACGTCTATCTATCTATCTATCTATCTATCTCCCCCATCTAACTCCCCCATACCGAATCCATAATTATCGATCTGTTTGCCCGCTTTCCCGTCGTTTATCTTCCCCCCTCCGATGCGCACGAGTCTCAATTCTGAAATGCAAATGCAGCGCATGCCATTCATTCCCCCCCCCTCCAAGGAGCTGGAGAGCGCCTTCCGACTGTCTAGACGGGAGATTCTCTCCCAGGAGATGGCGGCCCTGCTCGGCCTGGAGTTCAGCCTGGCAGTGCCGGATTACGAGGTGCTGTCGCACCAGCAGCGCATTGTCAGCGGTTGATCTGGCAACAGGCTATTGATTATTGGCCTGGCGTGAATTTTGCGTGCTATGACCGGGTGCCTATGGTAGTCTATGGTAGATGTGGATGGAGCCTCACGGTCTAGCATAAATCCGTGCAAATACCTGAAATAAACAATTTAACCACAGACTGCTGCACCAGTGCAACTGGGGGATACATCCGATCTCTCTCTCGCCACTCATAATCCATAAATTTAGTGCAGTCTGTGGCTCAGCTCTCTAGCCCATTAGGGAATCAGAAGCAAACTTGGACCATAGACATTCATTGAACATTCGTCTTTTGAAAGCAATATAAAAATTTTTTAATAATAATAATTGATTACACCTGGCCCTAATGGCCAGGTGTGCAACCGACAGCTCAGCCGCAGCTATTGCGCGGCGCATCTGAAGGCTGCGTACGGCTGTTCAGTCCAAGGACTGGGGGGTCGCCACACACACCCTCAATTACCCCAGCTAATGCTGGCACCCATTTTACAGCTGGGTGAACTGAAGCAATGCAGAGTTAAGTGTCTTGCTCAAGGACACAAATTGTTCCTGGTTGGATCGGGAATCGAACCCCCGACGTTTCAGTAGTGAGTCCGACACTCTAACCACTATCTATCTATCTATGGGCTGGTGAGGAGAGACTGGATAGTTATGGCTAGAGTTGGATGTAAAACTGCCACTCGTTCATATCGACACTACACGAGCTTAATAGATTTATTGATTTTTCGTTAGTTGCTATCTAGCTGACACTTTGCCTTGCCCTCTTGTACATGTATTCTTAAAATATCTCTGATTCGCCACTGAGACCACCAGTTAGTTGTTGACCGTTTTTATTTCTTTTCTCTGATAGATCTTTATTTGTGTTGTTTTGCAGTGTATTTGTCATTCGGATTTTCTACTCTTAATAATATTGTGCACCTGTTTGCTCCGGCTCTGCTATAAACATTTATATTTGGTTTTATTAACCTGTTCTATAAACTGGCTGACTTCATGTGCTTTAGTGCTTTATGAGTCATTCATTTGCTTGCCTTAGCAACTGGACCCTCCCTTCCGCTTAGCAACTGGACCCTCCCTTCCGCTTAGCAACTGGACCCTCCCTTCCGCTTAGCAACTGGACCCTTCCTTCCGCTTAGCAATTGGACCCTCCCTTCCGCTTAGCAACTGGACCCTCCCTTCCGCTTAGCAACTGGACCCTCCCTTCCGCTTAGCAACTGGACCCTCCCTTCCGCTTAGCAACTGGACCTTCCGCTTAGCAACTGGACCCTCCCTTCCGCTTAGCAACTGGACCCTCCCTTCCGCTTAGCAACTGGACCCTCCCTTCCGCTTAGCAACTGGACCATCACTCCGCTTAGCAACTGGACCCTCCCGCTTAGCAACTGGACCATCCCTTCCGCTTAGCAACTGGACCCTCCCTTCCGCTTAGCAACTGGACCCTCCCTTCCGCTTAGCAACTGGACCCTCCCTTCCGCTTAGCAACTGGACCCTCCCTTCCGCTTAGCAACTAGACCCTCCCTTCCGCTTAGCAACTGGACCCTCCCTTCCGCTTAGCAACTGGACCCTCCCTTCCGCTTAGCAACTGGACCCTTCCTTCCGCTTAGCAACTGGACCCTCCCTTCCGCTTAGCAACTGGACCCTCCCTTCCGCTTAGCAACTGGACCCTTCCTTCCGCTTAGCAACTGGACCCTCCTTCTCTTCCACTTAGCAACTGAACCATCCCTCCGCTTAGCAACTGGACCATCCCCTCCGCTTAGCAACTGAACCATCCCTCCGCTTAGAAACTGGACCCTCCCTTCCGCTTAGCAACTGAACCATCCCTCCGCTTAGAAACTGGACCCTCCCTTCCGCTTAGCAACTGAACCATCCCTCCGCTTAGCAACTGGATTTCGCACTCCAGCTAACAACTAAGCTAGCTCGTACAGAAGCAGAAAATTTCGATCGAAAGTTGGATAAAATTCTGCAAAGGAAATTGCTCTCATGTTGTCCAGGCTTCAGTCTCTGTAATAATTGGAAATATAAGCTAGAAGCATGAATTGATTTCTAGCGAGACAAGCCAATCAGGGTTTTTCTTGCGTGATTAAAAGCTAATTAAAAATTCATGAGTCAGTGCAAATCACTGTCTGGCGGGGTTCGTAGAGGCTTCTCTAAATTTTTACTCTTCTTGGGGAGATGCAGATAAGAGAGGGGAGATGCAGATAAGAGAGTTGGAGATGCAGATAAGAGAGTTGGAGATGCAGATAAGAGAGTGGAGATGCAGATAAGAGAGTGGAGATGCAGATAAAGAGAGTTGGAGATGCAGATAAGAGAGTGGAGATGCAGATAAGAGAGTGGAGATGCAGATAAAGAGAGTTGGAGATGCAGATAGAGAGTTGGAGATGCAGATAAGAGAGTTGGAGATGCAGATAAGAGAGTGGAGATGCAGATAAGAGAGTGGAGATGCAGATAAGAGAGTTGGAGATGCAGATAAGAGAGTGGAGATGCAGATAAGAGAGTGGAGATGCAGATAAGACAGTTGGAGATGCAGATAAGAGAGTTGGAGATGCAGATAAGAGAGTTGGAGATGCAGATAAGAGAGTTGGAGATGCAGATAAGAGAGTTGGAGATGCAGATAAGAGAGTTGGAGATGCAGATAAGAGAGTTGGAGATGCAGATAAGAGAGTTGGAGATGCAGATAAGAGAGTTGGAGATGCAGATAAGAGAGGGGAGATGCAGATAAAGAGAGTTGGAGATGCAGATAAGAGAGGGGAGATGCAGATAAGAGAGTTGGAGATGCAGATAAAGAGAGTTGGAGATGCAGATAAAGAGAGTTGGAGATGCAGATAAGAAAGTTAACGGTTGAGGACAAAAATTCAATGTGAGCAGGCGCACCAGAGACCGCCATCACCATGTGGCACAACGCCATGTACAGAACTGGGTGAAATATCTATTGTACTTGAGCCCGAGTCTGGCCTCATAGCTCAAAGCCGAGTTGGTCCCTCGGCAAGAATTTTTCCATCCCAATGGACCTCATCATCTAGGCAGAGAGGCGCCGTCTCCCCATGGGACTGAAATTTTGTTGGGATAGGGCTGGGGCGTATCTAGAATGTGGCTGGCCAGTTGCTGGGCAAGTTTGCCTACCGCAAATCGAGTTTGCTCCTTTCACTCACTCACTCACTCGCTCATCTCCGGGCTGCAAGTTCCTCGCCCTGATTAACCAGCTCTGACCAGATTGCTGGCTAGTCAGTGCCCAGCTTACAGCATGCCCCGTCTCCCCGCCAGATCCTTGATAATCCCAATTTCCTAACTAGGCGAAATCTTCTCTCTCGGAGCTGCTTTTTGGCTTTGTGATTTGATTTGTAGCCAAACTGTCTTACTGTTTTATTTGCGTTATTTTCCACTGGTTGACTAATAACTGGCTGGCGCTGTCTGCTGTGAGCAGTCTGGGAGAAAGGGAATCATTTCTCAGAGCGCTTCGGATTGGCTATTCATGCGCCTCACATTGGCTATTCATGCGCCTCAGATGGCTGTTCATGCGCCTCAGATTGGCTATTCATGCGCCTCAGATTGGCTATTCATGCGCCTCAGATTGGCTATTCATGCGCCTCAGATTGGCTATTCATGCGCCTCAGAAGGTTGAGCTTCCATGTGACTCAGATTGACTATGCAGTAGCCAGTATCCATGCGCCTCAGACTGACTATCCAGTAGCCAGTATCCATGCGCCTCAGACTGACTATCCAGTAGCCAGTATCCATGCGCCTCAGACTGACTATCCAGTAGCCAGTATCCATGCGCCTCAGACTGACTATCCAGTAGCCAGTATCCATGCGCCTCAGACTGACTATCCAGTAGCCAGTATCCATGCGCCTCAGACTGACTATCCAGTAGCCAGTATCCATGCGCCTCAGACTGACTATCCAGTAGCCAGTATCCATGCGCCTCAGACTGACTATCCAGTAGCCAGTATCCATGCGCCTCAGACTGACTATCCAGTAGCCAGTATCCATGCGCCTCAGAAGGTTGAGCTTCCATGCGCCTCAGACTGAATTTCGATATTTCCGCTCCAATGCAATCATCTGATAAAATTCTCAATCCATATGGCTCCATACCGTTCGATAAAGTGGACACTGAATTGATAAAACGCGTTCCTCTCTCATATTCTGGCCAACTAAAAGACAGTCTCGGCCGGCGCCACTTTATAAACTCTCTGGCCACCCGCTCTAATGCCAGCTTGATTGCTGAGTGGCCAATTATCTCGGGAATTCAGCAGTGGCCTCGATCAGCCTCCAGGGCCTCCTGATCCCTCGCTTAGCATGAGACGATCATGAACCATGAGAGAGAGAGGCTAGTATACTCGTACTTTTTTAAGTACCGCCGCACTTGAACTCCAGCGTGCTGAAGTCAACGGGAAATGATGGAAGCCTCCTATATAGCAAAATCAGAGTGAGGAAAATTTAAAGAACCTTTTAAGGCGGATTAAATGGATCGCGAACTCAGCTAAAGTTTGATTAATGCTAATTTTAACTGAAGGAGTGTCCCAACTTTGTCGAGAAATTTAACATAGGAAGTGCGTCGTTACTAAACTATATTAGCCTTCCCTCATCGGCTCCTTTTGATTTTCTCACACCTCCCTTTGCGGTCGCTGCTTCCGCATTCTCTCGGGCACAGACGCCACGCACATTCAGTAATTGGATAGACCGACGCTGGGACACCAAGGCAACTAAGTAGGCTGGAAGCCAACACATCCGCTACTAAAACACTCCGATAGACAAACACTGAGACTGATGGACACTGAGACTGATAAACAGTGAGACTGATAAACAGTGAGACTGATAAACACTGAGACTGATAAACACTGAGACTGATAAACACTGAGACTGATAAACACTGAGACTGATAAACAGTGAGACTGATAAACACTGAGACTGATGGGCACTGAGACTGATGGACACTGAGACTGATAAACAGTGAGACTGATAAACAGTGAGACTGATGGACACTGAGACTGATGGACACTGAGACTGATGGACACTGAGACTGATGGACACTGAGACTGATAAACACTGAGACTGATAAACAGTGAGACTGATGGACACTGAGACTGATGGACACTGAGACTGATGGACACTGAGACTGATAAACAGTGAGACTGATGGACACTGAGACTGATAAACAGTGAGACTGATGGACACTGAGACTGATGGACACTGAGACTGATGGACACTGAGACTGATAAACAGTGAGACTGATGGACACTGAGACTGATAAACAGTGAGACTGATGGACACTGAGACTGATGGACACTGAGACTGATGGACACTGAGACTGATAAACAGTGAGACTGATGGACACTGAGACTGATGGACACTGAGACTGATAAACAGTGAGACTGATGGACACTGAGACTGATGGACACTGAGACTGATAAACAGTGAGACTGATAAACAGTGAGACTGATGGACACTGAGACTGATGGACACTGAGACTGATGGACACTGAGACTGATGGATACTGAGACTGATAAACACTGAGACTGATGGACACTGAGACTGATAAACAGTGAGACTGATGGACACTGAGACTGATGGACACTGAGACTGATGGACACTGAGACTGATAAACAGTGAGACTGATGGACACTGAGACTGATGGACACTGAGACTGATGGACACTGAGACTGATAAACAGTGAGACTGATAAACAGTGAGACTGATAAACAGTGAGACTGATAAACAGTGAGACTGATAAACAGTGAGACTGATAAACACTGAGACTGATGGACACTGAGACTGATAAACACTGAGACTGATGGACACTGAGACTGATAAACAGTGAGACTGATGGACACTGAGACTGATAAACAGTGAGACTGATAAACACTGAGACTGATAAACAGTGAGACTGATAAACACTGAGACTGATAAACAGTGAGACTGATAAACACTGAGACTGATAAACACTGAGACTGATAAACAGTGAGACTGATAAACACTGAGACTGATAAACAGTGAGACTGATAAACACTGAGACTGATAAACAGTGAGACTGATAAACACTGAGACTGATAAACACTGAGACTGATAAACAGTGAGACTGATAAACAGTGAGACTGATAAACAGTGAGACTGATAAACACTGAGACTGATAAACACTGAGACTGATAAACAGTGAGACTGATAAACAGTGAGACTGATAAACAGTGAGACTGATAAACACTGAGACTGATAAACACTGAGACTGATAAACAGTGAGACTGATAAACAGTGAGACTGATAAACAGTGAGACTGATAAACACTGAGACTGATGGACACTGAGACTGATGGACACTGAGACTGATGGACACTGAGACTGATAAACAGTGAGACTGATGGACACTGAGACTGATGGACACTGAGACTGATAAACAGTGAGACTGATAAACACTGAGACTGATAGACACTGAGACTGATGGACACTGAGACTGATGGACACTGAGACTGATAAACACTGAGACTGATGGACACTGAGACTGATAAACAGTGAGACTGATGGACACTGAGACTGATAAACAGTGAGACTGATGGACACTGAGACTGATGGACACTGAGACTGATGGACACTGAGACTGATAAACAGTGAGACTGATGGACACGGAGACTGATGGACACTGAGACTGATAAACAGTGAGACTGATAAACAGTGAGACTGATGGACACTGAGACTGATAAACACTGAGACTGATAAACACTGAGACTGATGGACACTGAGACTGAAAAACACTGAGACTGATAAACACTCAGACTGATGGACACTGAGACTGATAAACAGTGAGACTGATAAACACTGAGACTGATGGACACTGAGACTGATGGACACTGAGACTGATGGACACTGAGACTGATGGATACTGAGACTGATAAACACTGAGACTGATGGACACTGAGACTGATAAACAGTGAGACTGATGGACACTGAGACTGATGGACACTGAGACTGATGGACACTGAGACTGATAAACAGTGAGACTGATGGACACTGAGACTGATGGACACTGAGACTGATGGACACTGAGACTGATAAACAGTGAGACTGATAAACAGTGAGACTGATAAACAGTGAGACTGATAAACAGTGAGACTGATAAACAGTGAGACTGATAAACACTGAGACTGATGGACACTGAGACTGATAAACACTGAGACTGATGGACACTGAGACTGATAAACAGTGAGACTGATGGACACTGAGACTGATAAACAGTGAGACTGATAAACACTGAGACTGATAAACAGTGAGACTGATAAACACTGAGACTGATAAACAGTGAGACTGATAAACACTGAGACTGATAAACACTGAGACTGATAAACAGTGAGACTGATAAACACTGAGACTGATAAACAGTGAGACTGATAAACACTGAGACTGATAAACAGTGAGACTGATAAACACTGAGACTGATAAACACTGAGACTGATAAACAGTGAGACTGATAAACAGTGAGACTGATAAACAGTGAGACTGATAAACACTGAGACTGATAAACACTGAGACTGATAAACAGTGAGACTGATAAACAGTGAGACTGATAAACAGTGAGACTGATAAACACTGAGACTGATAAACACTGAGACTGATAAACAGTGAGACTGATAAACAGTGAGACTGATAAACAGTGAGACTGATAAACACTGAGACTGATGGACACTGAGACTGATGGACACTGAGACTGATGGACACTGAGACTGATAAACAGTGAGACTGATGGACACTGAGACTGATGGACACTGAGACTGATAAACAGTGAGACTGATGGACACTGAGACTGATGGACACTGAGACTGATAAACAGTGAGACTGATAAACAGTGAGACTGATGGACACTGAGACTGATGGACACTGAGACTGATGGACACTGAGACTGATGGATACTGAGACTGATAAACACTGAGACTGATGGACACTGAGACTGATAAACAGTGAGACTGATGGACACTGAGACTGATGGACACTGAGACTGATGGACACTGAGACTGATAAACAGTGAGACTGATGGACACTGAGACTGATGGACACTGAGACTGATGGACACTGAGACTGATAAACAGTGAGACTGATAAACAGTGAGACTGATGGACACTGAGACTGATAAACAGTGAGACTGATAAACAGTGAGACTGATAAACAGTGAGACTGATAAACACTGAGACTGATGGACACTGAGACTGATAAACACTGAGACTGATGGACACTGAGACTGATAAACAGTGAGACTGATGGACACTGAGACTGATAAACAGTGAGACTGATAAACACTGAGACTGATAAACAGTGAGACTGATAAACACTGAGACTGATAAACAGTGAGACTGATAAACACTGAGACTGATAAACACTGAGACTGATAAACAGTGAGACTGATAAACACTGAGACTGATAAACAGTGAGACTGATAAACACTGAGACTGATAAACAGTGAGACTGATAAACACTGAGACTGATAAACACTGAGACTGATAAACAGTGAGACTGATAAACAGTGAGACTGATAAACAGTGAGACTGATAAACACTGAGACTGATAAACACTGAGACTGATAAACAGTGAGACTGATAAACAGTGAGACTGATAAACAGTGAGACTGATAAACACTGAGACTGATAAACACTGAGACTGATAAACAGTGAGACTGATAAACAGTGAGACTGATAAACAGTGAGACTGATAAACACTGAGACTGATGGACACTGAGACTGATGGACACTGAGACTGATGGACACTGAGACTGATAAACAGTGAGACTGATGGACACTGAGACTGATGGACACTGAGACTGATAAACAGTGAGACTGATAAACACTGAGACTGATAGACACTGAGACTGATGGACACTGAGACTGATGGACACTGAGACTGATAAACACTGAGACTGATGGACACTGAGACTGATAAACAGTGAGACTGATGGACACTGAGACTGATAAACAGTGAGACTGATGGACACTGAGACTGATGGACACTGAGACTGATGGACACTGAGACTGATAAACAGTGAGACTGATGGACACGGAGACTGATGGACACTGAGACTGATAAACAGTGAGACTGATAAACAGTGAGACTGATGGACACTGAGACTGATAAACACTGAGACTGATAAACACTGAGACTGATGGACACTGAGACTGAAAACACTGAGACTGATAAACACTCAGACTGATGGACACTGAGACTGATAAACAGTGAGACTGATAAACACTGAGACTGATGGACACTGAGACTGATGGACACTGAGACTGATGGACACTGAGACTGATGGATACTGAGACTGATAAACACTGAGACTGATGGACACTGAGACTGATAAACAGTGAGACTGATGGACACTGAGACTGATGGACACTGAGACTGATGGACACTGAGACTGATAAACAGTGAGACTGATGGACACTGAGACTGATGGACACTGAGACTGATGGACACTGAGACTGATAAACAGTGAGACTGATAAACAGTGAGACTGATAAACAGTGAGACTGATAAACAGTGAGACTGATAAACAGTGAGACTGATAAACACTGAGACTGATGGACACTGAGACTGATAAACACTGAGACTGATGGACACTGAGACTGATAAACAGTGAGACTGATGGACACTGAGACTGATAAACAGTGAGACTGATAAACACTGAGACTGATAAACAGTGAGACTGATAAACACTGAGACTGATAAACAGTGAGACTGATAAACACTGAGACTGATAAACACTGAGACTGATAAACAGTGAGACTGATAAACACTGAGACTGATAAACAGTGAGACTGATAAACACTGAGACTGATAAACAGTGAGACTGATAAACACTGAGACTGATAAACACTGAGACTGATAAACAGTGAGACTGATAAACAGTGAGACTGATAAACAGTGAGACTGATAAACACTGAGACTGATAAACACTGAGACTGATAAACAGTGAGACTGATAAACAGTGAGACTGATAGACACTGAGACTGATAAACAGTGAGACTGATAAACACTGAGACTGATAGACACTGAGACTGATGGACACTGAGACTGATGGACACTGAGACTGATAAACACTGAGACTGATGGACACTGAGACTGATAAACAGTGAGACTGATGGACACTGAGACTGATAAACAGTGAGACTGATAAACAGTGAGACTGATAAACACTGAGACTGATAAACACTGAGACTGATAAACAGTGAGACTGATAAACAGTGAGACTGATAAACAGTGAGACTGATAAACACTGAGACTGATGGACACTGAGACTGATGGACACTGAGACTGATGGACACTGAGACTGATAAACAGTGAGACTGATGGACACTGAGACTGATGGACACTGAGACTGATAAACAGTGAGACTGATAAACACTGAGACTGATAGACACTGAGACTGATGGACACTGAGACTGATGGACACTGAGACTGATAAACACTGAGACTGATGGACACTGAGACTGATAAACACTGAGACTGATAAACACTGAGACTGATAAACAGTGAGACTGATAAACACTGAGACTGATAAACACTGAGACTGATAAACAGTGAGACTGATAAACACTGAGACTGATAAACAGTGAGACTGATAAACACTGAGACTGATAAACAGTGAGACTGATAAACACTGAGACTGATAAACACTGAGACTGATAAACAGTGAGACTGATAAACAGTGAGACTGATAAACAGTGAGACTGATAAACACTGAGACTGATAAACACTGAGACTGATAAACAGTGAGACTGATAAACAGTGAGACTGATAGACACTGAGACTGATAAACAGTGAGACTGATAAACACTGAGACTGATAGACACTGAGACTGATGGACACTGAGACTGATGGACACTGAGACTGATAAACACTGAGACTGATGGACACTGAGACTGATAAACAGTGAGACTGATGGACACTGAGACTGATGGACACTGAGACTGATAAACAGTGAGACTGATAAACACTGAGACTGATAAACACTGAGACTGATAAACAGTGAGACTGATAAACAGTGAGACTGATAAACAGTGAGACTGATAAACACTGAGACTGATGGACACTGAGACTGATGGACACTGAGACTGATGGACACTGAGACTGATAAACAGTGAGACTGATGGACACTGAGACTGATGGACACTGAGACTGATAAACAGTGAGACTGATAAACACTGAGACTGATAGACACTGAGACTGATGGACACTGAGACTGATGGACACTGAGACTGATAAACACTGAGACTGATGGACACTGAGACTGATAAACAGTGAGACTGATGGACACTGAGACTGATAAACAGTGAGACTGATGGACACTGAGACTGATGGACACTGAGACTGATGGACACTGAGACTGATAAACAGTGAGACTGATGGACACGGAGACTGATGGACACTGAGACTGATAAACAGTGAGACTGATAAACAGTGAGACTGATGGACACTGAGACTGATGGACACTGAGACTGATGGACACTGAGACTGATAAACACTGAGACTGATAAACACTGAGACTGATGGACACTGAGACTGAAAAACACTGAGACTGATAAACACTCAGACTGATGGACACTGAGACTGATAAACAGTGAGACTGATAAACACTGAGACTGATGGACACTCAGACTGATAAACACTGAGACTGATGGACACTGAGACTGATAAACAGTGAGACTGATGGACACTGAGACTGATGGACACTGAGACTGATGGACACTGAGACTGATAAACAGTGAGACTGATGGACACTGAGACTGATAAACAGTGAGACTGATGGACACTGAGACTGATAAACAGTGAGACTGATGGACGCTGAGACTGATGGACACTGAGACTGATAAACACTGAGACTGATAAACAGTGAGACTGATAAACAGTGAGACTGATGGACACTGAGACTGATGGACACTGAGACTGATGGACACTGAGACTGATAAACAGTGAGACTGATAAACAGTGAGACTGATGGACACTGAGACTGATAAACAGTGAGACTGATAAACACTGAGACTGATGGACACTGAGACTGATGGACACTGAGACTGATAAACACTGAGACTGATAAACAGTGAGACTGATAAACAGTGAGACTGATGGACACTGAGACTGATAAACAGTGAGACTGATAAACAGTGAGACTGATAAACACTGAGACTGATAAACAGTGAGACTGATAAACACTGAGACTGATGGACACTGAGACTGATGGACACTGAGACTGATAAACACTGAGACTGATAAACAGTGAGACTGATAAACAGTGAGACTGATGGACACTGAGACTGATGGACACTGAGACTGATGGACACTGAGACTGATAAACACTGAGACTGATGGACACTGAGACTGATAAACAGTGAGACTGATGGACACTGAGACTGATGGACACTGAGACTGATGGACACTGAGACTGATAAACACTGAGACTGATAAACAGTGAGACTGATAAACAGTGAGACTGATGGACACTGAGACTGATGGACACTGAGACTGATGGACACTGAGACTGATGGACACTGAGACTGATAAACACTGAGACTGATAAACAGTGAGACTGATGGACACTGAGACTGATAAACACTGAGACTGATAAACAGTGAGACTGATAAACAGTGAGACTGATGGACACTGAGACTGATAAACAGTGAGACTGATAAACAGTGAGACTGATGGACACTGAGACTGATGGACACTCAGACTGATGGACACTGAGACTGATAAACACTGAGACTGATGGACACTCAGACTGATGGACACTCAGACTGATGGACACTGAGACTAATGGACACTGAGACTGATAAACAGTGAGACTGATGGACACTGAGACTGATAAACAGTGAGACTGATGGACACTGAGACTGATAAACAGTGAGACTGATGGACACTGAGACTGATGGACACTCAGACTGATGGACACTCAGACTGATGGACACTGAGACTGATGGACACTGAGACTGATGGACACTGAGACTGATGGACACTGAGACTGATGGACACTGAGACTGATGGACACTCAGACTGATGGACACTCAGACTGATGGACACTCAGACTGATGGACACTGAGACTGATAAACAGTGAGACTGATGGACACTGAGACTGATGGACACTGAGACTGATGGACACTCAGACTGATGGACACTCAGACTGATGGACACTGAGACTGATGGACACTGAGACTGATAAACAGTGAGACTGATGGACACTGAGACTGATAAACAGTGAGACTGATGGACACTGAGACTGATAAACAGTGAGACTGATGGACACTGAGACTGATGGACACTGAGACTGATGGACACTCAGACTGATGGACACTGAGACTGATAAACAGTGAGACTGATGGACACTGAGACTGATAAACAGTGAGACTGATGGACACTGAGACTGATAAACAGTGAGACTGATAAACAGTGAGACTGATGGACACTGAGACTGATAAACAGTGAGACTGATAAACACTGAGACTGATGGACACTGAGACTGATGGACACTGAGACTGATAAACACTGAGACTGATAAACAGTGAGACTGATAAACAGTGAGACTGATGGACACTGAGACTGATAAACTGAGACTGATAAACAGTGAGACTGATAAACACTGAGACTGATAAACAGTGAGACTGATAAACACTGAGACTGATGGACACTGAGACTGATGGACACTGAGACTGATAAACACTGAGACTGATAAACAGTGAGACTGATAAACAGTGAGACTGATGGACACTGAGACTGATGGACACTGAGACTGATGGACACTGAGACTGATAAACACTGAGACTGATGGACACTGAGACTGATAAACAGTGAGACTGATGGACACTGAGACTGATGGACACTGAGACTGATGGACACTGAGACTGATAAACACTGAGACTGATAAACAGTGAGACTGATAAACAGTGAGACTGATGGACACTGAGACTGATGGACACTGAGACTGATGGACACTGAGACTGATGGACACTGAGACTGATAAACACTGAGACTGATAAACAGTGAGACTGATGGACACTGAGACTGATAAACAGTGAGACTGATAAACAGTGAGACTGATGGACACTGAGACTGATGGACACTCAGACTGATGGACACTGAGACTGATAAACACTGAGACTGATGGACACTCAGACTGATGGACACTCAGACTGATGGACACTGAGACTATGGACACTGAGACTGATAAACAGTGAGACTGATGGACACTGAGACTGATAAACAGTGAGACTGATGGACACTGAGACTGATAAACAGTGAGACTGATGGACACTGAGACTGATGGACACTCAGACTGATGGACACTCAGACTGATGGACACTGAGACTGATGGACACTGAGACTGATGGACACTGAGACTGATGGACACTGAGACTGATGGACACTGAGACTGATGGACACTCAGACTGATGGACACTCAGACTGATGGACACTGAGACTGATGGACACTGAGACTGATAAACAGTGAGACTGATGGACACTGAGACTGATGGACACTGAGACTGATGGACACTCAGACTGATGGACACTCAGACTGATGGACACTGAGACTGATGGACACTGAGACTGATAAACAGTGAGACTGATGGACACTGAGACTGATAAACAGTGAGACTGATGGACACTGAGACTGATAAACAGTGAGACTGATGGACACTGAGACTGATGGACACTGAGACTGATGGACACTCAGACTGATGGACACTGAGACTGATAAACAGTGAGACTGATGGACACTGAGACTGATAAACAGTGAGACTGATGGACACTGAGACTGATGGACACTCAGACTGATGGACACTGAGACTGATGGACACTGAGACTGATAAACAGTGAGACTGATGGACACTCAGACTGATGGACACTCAGACTGATGGACACTCAGACTGATGGACACTGAGACTGATAAACAGTGAGACTGATGGACACTGAGACTGATGGACACTCAGACTGATGGACACTCAGACTGATGGACACTCAGACTGATGGACACTGAGACTGATGGACACTGAGACTGATAAACAGTGAGACTGATAAACAGTGAGACTGATGGACACTGAGACTGATGGACACTGAGACTGATGGACACTCAGACTGATGGACACTGAGACTGATAAACAGTGAGACTGATGGACACTGAGACTGATGGACACTCAGACTGATGGACACTGAGACTGATGGACACTGAGACTGATAAACAGTGAGACTGATGGACACTCAGACTGATGGACACTCAGACTGATGGACACTCAGACTGATGGACACTGAGACTGATGGACACTCAGACTGATGGACACTGAGACTGATAAACAGTGAGACTGATGGACACTCAGACTGATGGACACTGAGACTGATGGAACTGAGACTGATAAACAGTGAGACTGATGGACAATCAGACTGATGGACACTCAGACTGATGGACACTGAGACTGATGGACACTGAGACTGATAAACAGTGAGACTGATGGACACTCAGACTGATGGACACTCAGACTGATGGACACTCAGACTGATGGACACTCAGACTGATGGACACTGAGACTGATGGACACTGAGACTGATGGACACTGAGACTGATGGACACAGTGAGACTGATAAACACTGAGACTGATGGACACTGAGACTGATGGACACTGAGACTGATGGACACTGAGACTGATGGACACTGAGACTGATAAACAGTGAGACTGATGGACACTCAGACTGATGGACACTCAGACTGATGGACACTGAGACTGATGGACACTGAGACTGATAAACAGTGAGACTGATGGACACTCAGACTGATGGACACTCAGACTGATGGACACTCAGACTGATGGACACTGAGACTGATGGACACTGAGACTGATGGACACTGAGACTGATGGACACTGAGACTGATGGACACTGAGACTGATAAACAGTGAGACTGATAAACACTGAGACTGATACACTGAGACTGATGGACACTCAGACTGATGGACACTCAGACTGATGGACACTGAGACTGATAAACAGTGAGACTGATAAACACTGAGACTGATAAACACTGAGACTGATAAACAGTGAGACTGATAAACACTGAGACTGATAAACAGTGAGACTGATAAACACTGAGACTGATAAACAGTGAGACTGATAAACACTGAGACTGATAAACACTGAGACTGATAAACAGTGAGACTGATAAACAGTGAGACTGATAAACAGTGAGACTGATAAACACTGAGACTGATAAACACTGAGACTGATAAACAGTGAGACTGATAAACAGTGAGACTGATAAACAGTGAGACTGATAAACACTGAGACTGATAAACACTGAGACTGATAACAGTGAGACTGATAAACAGTGAGACTGATAAACAGTGAGACTGATAAACACTGAGACTGATGGACACTGAGACTGATGGACACTGAGACTGATGGACACTGAGACTGATAAACAGTGAGACTGATGGACACTGAGACTGATGGACACTGAGACTGATAAACAGTGAGACTGATGGACACTGAGACTGATGGACACTGAGACTGATAAACAGTGAGACTGATAAACAGTGAGACTGATGGACACTGAGACTGATGGACACTGAGACTGATGGACACTGAGACTGATGGACACTGAGACTGATAAACACTGAGACTGATGGACACTGAGACTGATAAACAGTGAGACTGATGGACACTGAGACTGATGGACACTGAGACTGATGGACACTGAGACTGATAAACAGTGAGACTGATGGACACTGAGACTGATGGACACTGAGACTGATGGACACTGAGACTGATAAACAGTGAGACTGATAAACAGTGAGACTGATGGACACTGAGACTGATAAACAGTGAGACTGATAAACAGTGAGACTGATAAACAGTGAGACTGATAAACACTGAGACTGATGGACAGAGACTGATAAACACTGAGACTGATAAACACTGAGACTGATAAACAGTGAGACTGATACACTGAGACTGATAAACAGTGAGACTGATAAACACTGAGACTGATAAACAGTGAGACTGATAAACACTGAGACTGATAAACAGTGAGACTGATAAACACTGAGACTGATAAACACTGAGACTGATAAACAGTGAGACTGATAAACACTGAGACTGATAAACAGTGAGACTGATAAACAGTGAGACTGATAAACAGTGAGACTGATAAACACTGAGACTGATAAACACTGAGACTGATAAACAGTGAGACTGATAAACAGTGAGACTGATAAACAGTGAGACTGATAAACACTGAGACTGATAAACACTGAGACTGATAAACAGTGAGACTGATAAACAGTGAGACTGATAAACAGTGAGACTGATAAACACTGAGACTGATAAACACTGAGACTGATGGACACTGAGACTGATAACAGTGAGACTGATAACAGTGAGACTGATAAACACTGAGACTGATGGACACTGAGACTGATGGACACTGAGACTGATAAACACTGAGACTGATAAACACTGAGACTGATGGACACTGAGACTGATGGACACTGAGACTGATGGACACTGAGACTGATAAACACTGAGACTGATGGACACTGAGACTGATGGACACTGAGACTGATGGACACTGAGACTGATAAACAGTGAGACTGATGGACACTGAGACTGATGGACACTGAGACTGATGGACACTGAGACTGATAAACAGTGAGACTGATGGACACTGAGACTGATGGACACTGAGACTGATAAACAGTGAGACTGATAAACAGTGAGACTGATGGACACTGAGACTGATAAACACTGAGACTGATAAACACTGAGACTGATGGACACTGAGACTGAAAACACTGAGACTGATAAACACTCAGACTGATGGACACTGAGACTGATAAACAGTGAGACTGATAAACACTGAGACTGATGGACACTGAGACTGATGGACACTGAGACTGATGGACACTGAGACTGATGGATACTGAGACTGATAAACACTGAGACTGATGGACACTGAGACTGATAAACAGTGAGACTGATGGACACTGAGACTGATGGACACTGAGACTGATGGACACTGAGACTGATAAACAGTGAGACTGATGGACACTGAGACTGATGGACACTGAGACTGATGGACACTGAGACTGATAAACAGTGAGACTGATAAACAGTGAGACTGATAAACAGTGAGACTGATAAACAGTGAGACTGATAAACAGTGAGACTGATAAACACTGAGACTGATGGACACTGAGACTGATAAACACTGAGACTGATGGACACTGAGACTGATAAACAGTGAGACTGATGGACACTGAGACTGATAAACAGTGAGACTGATAAACACTGAGACTGATAAACAGTGAGACTGATAAACACTGAGACTGATAAACAGTGAGACTGATAAACACTGAGACTGATAAACACTGAGACTGATAAACAGTGAGACTGATAAACACTGAGACTGATAAACAGTGAGACTGATAAACACTGAGACTGATAAACAGTGAGACTGATAAACACTGAGACTGATAAACACTGAGACTGATAAACAGTGAGACTGATAAACAGTGAGACTGATAAACAGTGAGACTGATAAACACTGAGACTGATAAACACTGAGACTGATAAACAGTGAGACTGATAAACAGTGAGACTGATAAACTGAGACTGATAAACAGTGAGACTGATAAACACTGAGACTGATAGACACTGAGACTGATGGACACTGAGACTGATGGACACTGAGACTGATAAACACTGAGACTGATGGACACTGAGACTGATAAACAGTGAGACTGATGGACACTGAGACTGATAAACAGTGAGACTGATAAACACTGAGACTGATAAACACTGAGACTGATAAACAGTGAGACTGATAAACAGTGAGACTGATAAACAGTGAGACTGATAAACAGTGAGACTGATAAACACTGAGACTGATGTGAGACTGACACTGAGACTGATGGACACTGAGACTGATGGACACTGAGACTGATAAACAGTGAGACTGATGGACACTGAGACTGATGGACACTGAGACTGATAAACAGTGAGACTGATAAACACTGAGACTGATAGACACTGAGACTGATGGACACTGAGACTGATGGACACTGAGACTGATAAACACTGAGACTGATGGACACTGAGACTGATAAACACTGAGACTGATAAACACTGAGACTGATAAACAGTGAGACTGATAAACACTGAGACTGATAAACACTGAGACTGATAAACAGTGAGACTGATAAACACTGAGACTGATAAACAGTGAGACTGATAAACACTGAGACTGATAAACAGTGAGACTGATAAACACTGAGACTGATAAACACTGAGACTGATAAACAGTGAGACTGATAAACAGTGAGACTGATAAACAGTGAGACTGATAAACACTGAGACTGATAAACACTGAGACTGATAAACAGTGAGACTGATAAACAGTGAGACTGATAGACACTGAGACTGATAAACAGTGAGACTGATAAACACTGAGACTGATAGACACTGAGACTGATGGACACTGAGACTGATGGACACTGAGACTGATAAACACTGAGACTGATGGACACTGAGACTGATAAACAGTGAGACTGATGGACACTGAGACTGATGGACACTGAGACTGATAAACAGTGAGACTGATAAACACTGAGACTGATAAACACTGAGACTGATAAACAGTGAGACTGATAAACAGTGAGACTGATAAACAGTGAGACTGATAAACACTGAGACTGATGGACACTGAGACTGATGGACACTGAGACTGATGGACACTGAGACTGATAAACAGTGAGACTGATGGACACTGAGACTGATGGACACTGAGACTGATAAACAGTGAGACTGATAAACACTGAGACTGATAGACACTGAGACTGATGGACACTGAGACTGATGGACACTGAGACTGATAAACACTGAGACTGATGGACACTGAGACTGATAAACAGTGAGACTGATGGACACTGAGACTGATAAACAGTGAGACTGATGGACACTGAGACTGATGGACACTGAGACTGATGGACACTGAGACTGATAAACAGTGAGACTGATGGACACGGAGACTGATGGACACTGAGACTGATAAACAGTGAGACTGATAAACAGTGAGACTGATGGACACTGAGACTGATAAACACTGAGACTGATAAACACTGAGACTGATGGACACTGAGACTGAAAAACACTGAGACTGATAAACACTCAGACTGATGGACACTGAGACTGATAAACAGTGAGACTGATAAACACTGAGACTGATGGACACTCAGACTGATAAACACTGAGACTGATGGACACTGAGACTGATAAACAGTGAGACTGATGGACACTGAGACTGATGGACACTGAGACTGATGGACACTGAGACTGATAAACAGTGAGACTGATGGACACTGAGACTGATAAACAGTGAGACTGATGGACACTGAGACTGATAAACAGTGAGACTGATGGACGCTGAGACTGATGGACACTGAGACTGATAAACACTGAGACTGATAAACAGTGAGACTGATAAACAGTGAGACTGATGGACACTGAGACTGATGGACACTGAGACTGATGGACACTGAGACTGATAAACAGTGAGACTGATAAACAGTGAGACTGATGGACACTGAGACTGATAAACAGTGAGACTGATAAACACTGAGACTGATGGACACTGAGACTGATGGACACTGAGACTGATAAACACTGAGACTGATAAACAGTGAGACTGATAAACAGTGAGACTGATGGACACTGAGACTGATAAACAGTGAGACTGATAAACAGTGAGACTGATAAACACTGAGACTGATAAACAGTGATACTGATAAACACTGAGACTGATGGACACTGAGACTGATGGACACTGAGACTGATAAACACTGAGACTGATAAACAGTGAGACTGATAAACAGTGAGACTGATGGACACTGAGACTGATGGACACTGAGACTGATGGACACTGAGACTGATAAACACTGAGACTGATGGACACTGAGACTGATAAACAGTGAGACTGATGGACACTGAGACTGATGGACACTGAGACTGATGGACACTGAGACTGATAAACACTGAGACTGATAAACAGTGAGACTGATAAACAGTGAGACTGATGGACACTGAGACTGATGGACACTGAGACTGATGGACACTGAGATGATGGACACTGAGACTGATAAACACTGAGACTGATAAACAGTGAGACTGATGGACACTGAGACTGATAAACACTGAGACTGATAAACAGTGAGACTGATAAACAGTGAGACTGATGGACACTGAGACTGATAAACAGTGAGACTGATAAACAGTGAGACTGATGGACACTGAGACTGATGGACACTCAGACTGATGGACACTGAGACTGATAAACACTGAGACTGATGGACACTCAGACTGATGGACACTCAGACTGATGGACACTGAGACTAATGGACACTGAGACTGATAAACAGTGAGACTGATGGACACTGAGACTGATAAACAGTGAGACTGATGGACACTGAGACTGATAAACAGTGAGACTGATGGACACTGAGACTGATGGACACTCAGACTGATGGACACTCAGACTGATGGACACTGAGACTGATGGACACTGAGACTGATGGACACTGAGACTGATGGACACTGAGACTGATGGACACTGAGACTGATGGACACTCAGACTGATGGACACTCAGACTGATGGACACTCAGACTGATGGACACTGAGACTGATAAACAGTGAGACTGATGGACACTGAGACTGATGGACACTGAGACTGATGGACACTCAGACTGATGGACACTCAGACTGATGGACACTGAGACTGATGGACACTGAGACTGATAAACAGTGAGACTGATGGACACTGAGACTGATAAACAGTGAGACTGATGGACACTGAGACTGATAAACAGTGAGACTGATGGACACTGAGACTGATGGACACTGAGACTGATGGACACTCAGACTGATGGACACTGAGACTGATAAACAGTGAGACTGATGGACACTGAGACTGATAAACAGTGAGACTGATGGACACTGAGACTGATAAACAGTGAGACTGATAAACAGTGAGACTGATGGACACTGAGACTGATAAACAGTGAGACTGATAAACACTGAGACTGATGGACACTGAGACTGATGGACACTGAGACTGATAAACACTGAGACTGATAAACAGTGAGACTGATAAACAGTGAGACTGATGGACACTGAGACTGATAAACAGTGAGACTGATAAACAGTGAGACTGATAAACACTGAGACTGATAAACAGTGAGACTGATAAACACTGAGACTGATGGACACTGAGACTGATGGACACTGAGACTGATAAACACTGAGACTGATAAACAGTGAGACTGATAAACAGTGAGACTGATGGACACTGAGACTGATGGACACTGAGACTGATGGACACTGAGACTGATAAACACTGAGACTGATGGACACTGAGACTGATAAACAGTGAGACTGATGGACACTGAGACTGATGGACACTGAGACTGATGGACACTGAGACTGATAAACACTGAGACTGATAAACAGTGAGACTGATAAACAGTGAGACTGATGGACACTGAGACTGATGGACACTGAGACTGATGGACACTGAGACTGATGGACACTGAGACTGATAAACACTGAGACTGATAAACAGTGAGACTGATGGACACTGAGACTGATAAACAGTGAGACTGATAAACAGTGAGACTGATGGACACTGAGACTGATGGACACTCAGACTGATGGACACTGAGACTGATAAACACTGAGACTGATGGACACTCAGACTGATGGACACTCAGACTGATGGACACTGAGACTAATGGACACTGAGACTGATAAACAGTGAGACTGATGGACACTGAGACTGATAAACAGTGAGACTGATGGACACTGAGACTGATAAACAGTGAGACTGATGGACACTGAGACTGATGGACACTCAGACTGATGGACACTCAGACTGATGGACACTGAGACTGATGGACACTGAGACTGATGGACACTGAGACTGATGGACACTGAGACTGATGGACACTGAGACTGATGGACACTCAGACTGATGGACACTCAGACTGATGGACACTCAGACTGATGGACACTGAGACTGATAAACAGTGAGACTGATGGACACTGAGACTGATGGACACTGAGACTGATGGACACTCAGACTGATGGACACTCAGACTGATGGACACTGAGACTGATGGACACTGAGACTGATAAACAGTGAGACTGATGGACACTGAGACTGATAAACAGTGAGACTGATGGACACTGAGACTGATAAACAGTGAGACTGATGGACACTGAGACTGATGGACACTGAGACTGATGGACACTCAGACTGATGGACACTGAGACTGATAAACAGTGAGACTGATGGACACTGAGACTGATAAACAGTGAGACTGATGGACACTGAGACTGATGGACACTCAGACTGATGGACACTGAGACTGATGGACACTGAGACTGATAAACAGTGAGACTGATGGACACTCAGACTGATGGACACTCAGACTGATGGACACTCAGACTGATGGACACTGAGACTGATAAACAGTGAGACTGATGGACACTGAGACTGATGGACACTCAGACTGATGGACACTCAGACTGATGGACACTCAGACTGATGGACACTGAGACTGATGGACACTGAGACTGATAAACAGTGAGACTGATAAACAGTGAGACTGATGGACACTGAGACTGATGGACACTGAGACTGATGGACACTCAGACTGATGGACACTGAGACTGATAAACAGTGAGACTGATGGACACTGAGACTGATGGACACTCAGACTGATGGACACTGAGACTGATGGACACTGAGACTGATAAACAGTGAGACTGATGGACACTCAGACTGATGGACACTCAGACTGATGGACACTGAGACTGATGGACACTGAGACTGATGGACACTCAGACTGATGGACACTGAGACTGATAAACAGTGAGACTGATGGACACTCAGACTGATGGACACTGAGACTGATGGAAACTGAGACTGATAAACAGTGAGACTGATGGACAATCAGACTGATGGACACTCAGACTGATGGACACTGAGACTGATGGACACTGAGACTGATAAACAGTGAGACTGATGGACACTCAGACTGATGGACACTCAGACTGATGGACACTCAGACTGATGGACACTCAGACTGATGGACACTGAGACTGATGGACACTGAGACTGATGGACACTGAGACTGATAAACAGTGAGACTGATAAACACTGAGACTGATGGACACTGAGACTGATGGACACTGAGACTGATGGACACTGAGACTGATGGACACTGAGACTGATAAACAGTGAGACTGATGGACACTCAGACTGATGGACACTCAGACTGATGGACACTGAGACTGATGGACACTGAGACTGATAAACAGTGAGACTGATGGACACTCAGACTGATGGACACTCAGACTGATGGACACTCAGACTGATGGACACTCAGACTGATGGACACTGAGACTGATGGACACTGAGACTGATGGACACTGAGACTGATAAACAGTGAGACTGATAAACACTGAGACTGATGGACACTGAGACTGATGGACACTCAGACTGATGGACACTCAGACTGATGGACACTGAGACTGATGGACACTCAGACTGATGGACACTGAGACTGATAAACAGTGAGACTGATAAACACTGAGACTGATAAACAGTGAGACTGATAAACACTGAGACTGATAAACACTGAGACTGATAAACACTGAGACTGATAAACACTGAGACTGATAAACACTGAGACTGATAGACACTGAGACTGATAAACACTGAGACTGATGGATACTGAGACTGATAAACAGTGAGACTGATAGACACTGAGACTGATAAACACTGAGACTGATGGATACTGAGACTGATAAACACTGAGACTGATGGACACTGAGACTGATAAACACTGAGACTGATAAACAGTGAGACTGATAAACACTGAGACTGATAAACACTGAGACTGATAAACAGTGAGACTGATGGACACTGAGACTGATAGACACTGAGACTGATGGACACTGAGACTGATGGACACTGAGACTGATGGACACTGAGACTGATGGACACTGAGACTGATGGACACTGAGACTGATAGACACTGAGACTGATGGACACTGAGACTGATGGACACTGAGACTGATAGACACTGAGACTGATGGACACTGAGACTGATAGACACTGAGACTGATGGACACTGAGACTGATGGACACTGAGACTGATGGACACTGAGACTGATAGACACTGAGACTGATGGACACTGAGACTGATGGACACTGAGACTGATAGACACTGAGACTGATGGACACTGAGACTGATGGACACTCAGACTGTTGGACATTCAGACAAATAAGACAGGCAGACAAATAAGACAGGCAGACAAATAAGACATTCAGACAAATAATTGCAGACAAATAAGACAGGCAGACAAATAAGACAGGCAGACAAATAAGACAGGCAGACAAATAAGACAGGCAGACAAATAAGACAGGCAGACAAATAAGACAGGCAGACAAATAAGACAGGCAGACAAATAAGACAGGCAGACAAATAAGACAGGCAGACAAATAAGACAGGCAGACAAATAAGACAGGCAGACAGATAAGACAGGCAGACAAATAAGACAGGCAGACAAATAAGACAGGCAGACAAATAAGACAGGCAGACAAATAAGACAGGCAGACAAATAAGACAGGCAGACAAATAAGACAGGCAGACAGATAAGACAGGCAGACAAATAAGACAGGCAGACAAATAAGACAGGCAGACAAATAAGACAGGCAGACAAATAAGACAGGCAGACAAATAA